>KN892351.1:8583-19072 GCA_000934455.1 Apostichopus parvimensis
TGTATGTCAATACATACCTGTTTAATGATTGTTGCAAATAATAAACTCGGACAAAAAAGTTTGTCGAAAACATTTCAAAAAAAATTGTTAGTCTCTAGAGTTATGTCAGATTTTAACCGTATACCTTAATTATTGAATTAATTAATAAATTAATTCATCCATTCATTCATTCATTCCATCATTTTAATCAAGGCTATTCTGATCTTTGTTCATTACACTTATAACTAATTTGTGCTTATCCTATGCTCTCCGGGATAAAAGATAAATAATTGGATTCATACCATGTCTTAGAAAAGATGACAGGGACGAAAATTGTCCATACCCCGTTCTGTTATCGTTACAAGGCTATGTATGCTCACTGTACGAGTTTAAACATTCGCGTGGCGAACTTGACTTTTTCTATCATGTCATGTTAATTTGCAGATCTGTCGTTTATAAAGTCGCTACTTACACCTGCCATTGCTGTAGCTGTGGTTAATCGTGTATTGTACAACCATATCAAAAACCTATTGGTAAGTTGTTGTTGCTGGGGGTTTTTTTGGCGATAAATAAGCAAAATGTTTAACAAATAGCTTAAATGACCCGTATTTATTATTATTGATATTAACTAGAAGCAGGATTTTTAAAATGTCTTCAAAGAGTCTCGATAACTTGCCGAGAATGTATTTATGAAGTTCATATGTACTTATACTTATTACAACAATAGGCTGAAGCTTACGATTTGTCGCTCACATAATAAAGTAAACAATTAAAAAACAAAGTGAATGCATTTAATAAATTTAGGAATTAATGCGTTTCAGAAGATCCTGGGTGAAACAGGAAGATTCTGCAGCGAGTGCTGTCAGATGGATTTGGGAGTACTATACTAAACTTCGACCTATAGTCTAGCTCAAAACCTAAGCGATAGCCTATAGAAGCATACGCCCATTAAAAGCCCTATTGACTTACACACTGAATCGCAAAAGTAATGTGGTCTCTGAGTCTAGATAGAAGTTTTTACTAGCTAAACGTTACCCATCACCGGATAGCTGACAGGTTGGCCTTTTATGGCACCATCAATTTTACCGTATCATGACCATGTAGATTTTATGCTATCCGAGCCGGAAGTTTTCGTCACTTGTAAACAAACCTCTTCACCCAGTAGTAAACAATTTTCCTACGCTGCTCCTGGGAGGCCTAAAGGGGTCTAAAATTGCCTCAATTGACCCAATTTTTTCACAACATGTACTTCCATTCATACTCTACATCATGCAAGCCACAAAAAAACTAGATCATGATTGATAACAGGTCAAAAAGTGTTCTCCTTCTGCTTTTTGGCACTTTTCCTGAAAAAGGAAAACAATCGAGCGGATGGATATAGACTCTAATAGGAGTATGCTACCTTAAGCACTAATCAGCTATTATATAGCGTGCGTGTAGGACATGTCAGTTGAATGTTTCCATGTTTATGTTTGAGCTAACGATTTTGGCAACCGATGAATTGAATGTGTAAAGTCGATGCAACAATTACTTGTGTTACGACACCGTAAACTATCTTGGAAAGTGTGTCTATGAAGGTCTACTCTTTTTGGTGTCGTTTTCATATCACTGTATCACGGCATCAACAACATGATATGCTCACATGTTTCCTCAAAAATCTAGAATTTATTTTTTAAAAAATACATTTTTAATCTCAAATATTAGGAACCAGAGCATGGACGACCGAATGAAAAGAAGATGCGCATGGCAGTATTCTTGGCAATTAACATATTTGCATACATTACAATGACCCAGTTATGTAAGTTGTCTTTCTTTAAATATGACAGATATATAACATTTGGTATCGCTTGACAATGTTAATGTACAATAAAAAACGTTTAATGGGGTTGAAGTGTCCGAATCTAATTGACTGATCAAATTAATCGTATGCATATGTCCAGCTCCAAGTCTTATGATGCTAACAATTACTAAGATTTGCCAATTTAAACAATATGGGTGCATGATGGGGGCTACTTTGATGTTCATTATTATAAATAGACAACTTAAGCAGTTTAACAATGTGTAGACACAAAAATGGGGAAAATCGTAAAATATGTGTGTACTTTCCCGCATCAGTGACCTTTTCATAGGTTTTTTTAGCATATTTTGGACAGTATTAATGACCTAATAACGTACGGGGTAATATGTATGTACTTATGAGCTCAATATACAGTTTAACGTAAAAAACGAATTTCATCTCAAATTAACCGTAAACTGTGTGCATTGACCAGGTGATCTCTAAGCTGTGCTGTATAAATATTATAGTTATAGCTGATGACGTGCCCGAAGTCCCTGACATAGGTTGGACCCCCGGGAAATTTCCCGGTTTCCCGGTGGGCCAGTCTACCACTCCCCTAATGCCCAGTGGTCGCCTGGTCTTATACGACTCTTTTTTTTTATGATACCATTCGAAGTTAATACGACTCGTGTGTCTTATTTATGAAACAGGGCCACGTAAGTGATTAAAAAAACACAGACACTACGATGCTCCCTCACGATATATTATATGTACTGTGTAGTCGTTAGTTTGTTAAAACTGGTTACTGTATGTTATTGATGTGAGGTAGTATTCTGTTTTGTTATGTAGTCATAACGACTACGATTTCAGACTTTCCTTTCAACGTAAAACAGACACTGTTAGGGAAACGTATTCACTAAAATTAGGGACAAAATCCATTCACCAATACTATTGGAATGAATATATTTGCTCAAAAGCAAAATTCGACACGAAGGCTTCAGAATAACTGTGACTAAAGATATAATTTTATTTCACAGCTTTTGGAGGCCTGATTATTCCAATTAATGTAGCCGTCGTTGTCGTTCTCGGATACACTGTCGTCAAACATATGTTTCTAGTCCACGGTAGGCTTATATAATTTTCTGTAATCATTCAAGTTTTAAATAACTGAAGAATCTTTATTGCATAAATGTTTCCATTGATATAGCTTCGTTATGTTTCTTTTGCACTGTATCATTTAAGAGGCGGGCATCGGTGGTATATTCTATTGATGTATTAACGACTATTGGTCTGCTTTATTTGAAGATAATATATTGTCCAACACATATGAAATCCCTACGTTCTTAGAATTGACATAATCTTCCTTATTTGTCCTGTAATATAACACAACATGTCATATAATGCAATCTTCCTTAATTTAGCGATCCTCAGTTATACAAAAATTTCAAATTCATATAAAATGTTAACACTGTATACATTGAAGTACATTATACCAAACTGTCATAGGCTTACATATGGATACCTTACCCTTCAGTGTTTATTTTTTCACTTGCTCCAATAATCAAGTCTTTGTGTACGCTACTATATTACGGTTTTTTTTGTAATAAAGAGTCACGCAAATGGTGTCTCATGTTAGCCCCCTGTAATAACAACGGTCATGGATTTGAGCATAGATTCTTCTCATCTGAGTAATATCTGATATTATCTTGCTGCAACAAATGAGGTCAGAGTGTTGCGTACGCCGAACATAGCAATATACTACAGGTTGCATCTATTGACTGTGTATTATAGTCCTCTAGACATACTTGAAAGTAAACACAAATCTAAGCTACGGCCACGTTGTTTTAAAAGATATACCACAATGCAACCTTGCGCCCTGTTAGCTGACCCATGAATGTGTTCTACCTTGGTTCGACCATGCATTGTCCACCAGTTTACAGTATCCATATACCATATAGTGTAACTATGGTTGTACCTATATATGCTATATAGCTGTTAAGTTAGTTCAATGTTTTTTTGTGGAGGTAGTAAATAAGTTACCTTCATCTTTGCTTAACGCTCTCTGGTGTCTTGTGCAACATCGATGCACAATTCACATTCATCACATCTGAAATATATTGTCTTGTTGTATTGAATCAGTGTATCAAGTCTCAATTCCCTATTGTCAGTATATAGAGTACATGGACAGCTTTGCTCATTTGTCTTGTACAGAATATAGGAGATCTTATACAATGGTTATTTTGTCCAGTAGGAAGGATCAAACTAAACTATAAGATCCCCGAATAATGTAATCAGGAGGAGAATCTACACTGTCACACAGGACCGCTAATTGTCAATATTCTGCATTTTGTTCTCTCAGAACCAATCGCAAAGGAGGACAAGCGTTTTAAGCACCTGTTAAGTCTTCTCGGCTTGGATGAAACATCGAAGTTAACCCTTCGAGACCAACGAATGATCAAAGTAGACTTGAATACCAATGATAGCCGAGACATCATACAAACATTTCTTAGTCAACTTTCGTTAGGTCAACATACTGCACTTGAAGATCTCTCTGACCATTTGAAAAGACTGAAAGAAGAAAAAGGGAAAAGCAATGGAGATGACGAAATCAGAGATATTTTGTTTGCCATTTTGACCTGCTGTGATATTCACCTTCTCCAAGAGGTATTACGCAACTTATCTTTAATTGGAAAGGCTGTGCCGATCATACTTCCGAGGTTACATCAAAACCCCGTTTTACTGCATTATGGTCTACGTAGGTCTTATGTATGCACCAGCACAGAATATGTAACAGGTACCATTAACCAGCAATTTGTCACTATATCATGTTTTCGGTTTGGAAAGGTAAGTGTTTCTAAGACGAATGTTCTTAACGATATGCTTTCAGCAATAAGCAACTCTGATATGCCATGTAAGACATACATATCAGAGGATAAAGACAATGCTATGTCCAAAGGGATCGTTGAATGTGCTTGGTACTTACCAACACAAGGGGAAAACGATATCAAAGTACCCTTGGCTATTCTAAATTTGCAAGGTGATTCTCTCAATCACAAAGAACAAGCTCATTTTTGCTGTAAAGTGTCAAGCACTGTTATTCTGTTTGTGGAAACCACCATAAATGACGAAGTTCAGAAAAGGGTCAAAGAAATAAGTGAATCCTCAAACGTAATTCTGGTTTCAACTCACACTGGCGCTTTGGTTCATTTCAAATCAACTCAAAATGTTACCTTTGTTGAACATACTGCCGCCACAAGACCGCAGCTGGGTCACACTTTATCCAATCACATAAAAAAAACTGTACTTACAGATAAGCAGATTTCATTCGCAATGTTTCCGCAGATTTGTGAAAAGTTAGACATTGATGTTGATGACGAATTTCCAAACTGTAAGAGTACCAAAGTCATTTCTCACAACATCGTTGATGCTGTAGAAGCAGAAGGGAGAACACGGCAAGAAATATTTCCACTTCAAGAGCTTTGGAGGGATTGGGTGGTAGTAGACCGGGAAGAGATTGGAGTCGATGGTGTTGAACATGAAGTCTCTAACAAACTAAAAAGGAAACGCGAAATTAGAAATCTGCAGAAAAACTCGAGTTTGGGCGAACCGTTGAAAATCTTCCTGAATTGCTTAGACAGTGAAATTGAAAACAGTCACTTTCTATACAGGTATCTTGAAACCTTTTCTGATCATTTGCTAGGGAAGGTGTTACACCATGAAGAGGATACAAATAACAAGTTTGATGTAAATGATTTACTACACGAGGTTGGACAAATGGTGGAATGTGATCATCCAAGGCTCACACGCCTGCAAAATTCTGCAACCGATCATGAAACATATCCCGAAATATTTGCTAATTTGTTTGAAAGAGGCCTTTCATTGCCACTTTGTCACAGTGATGCGAATGCAATTGAGATCAAGTGGTTTCAAAAAGTATTTGACAGTCTGCAATGCAGATCCATATCTGATCCTAAGGTTTGTGTTGCTTCAATAATTGGCTGCAACGAAACCAAAAAGACTTCCTTAATTAATCAATTGTTTGGAGTAAATTTCTCCTTTTGTACAAAAGGAGATGGCCTTCTTGCGCAACTAATGCCGGTTAAAAGTGCTAAGAATGCAATCATTCCATGTGACTTTCTGTTGATACTAAACACAGAAAATTTAGAAATCGAGGAGACTTCATCTCAAGATGATATTGAGAGAAACAACTTTATTTGTTCTTTGGCTTCTTGTCTCGCTGATGTAGTTCTCCTGAATTTGACAGAGGAAATGTACAAAGAGGATAAGAAAAAGTTTATGAAAACTATTTCAAAGAGCCTTCTTAGAATGAAGGATGTAATAAGTCAGGAAAGTGTTTTCTGGCCAATCATGCGCAAACAAACCCTAGCAACAGCGATTGGGAATGTGAGACAGAAAAGTACTTACAGGAGATTCTTCAAAGTGACAGTAACGAAATCTCAAATCAAGATATCAGCGATATGTTCTTATTCCAAAATGAGAGATGCGCGTTAACAGTAGGACCAAGTGAAACATGTTTATCGAGCAAAGACCAACACAAATATTCAGATGTTCTTGCTCTTCGGCAGTTTATCTTAAAACTCTTAGAAACATGCACGCGTCCTCAAATGTCTTTTAATGGATTTTGTCAACGCCTCAATGATGTTGGTAAAGCGCTCAAAACTAGCAGCTTTGTAGAGCATTTCCAAGATACCAACATTGAAAATGTCAAGATTGATTTTGAAGCATTATATCGGGGCAAGATCTCAAAAATAATGCAGGACCTTTCTGAAAAACTTGCATTAGCGTGTAATGACCTTAGGTACGGTTCGTCAAATGATATTGAGAACCTTAAGAGAAAACAAATGGATGTTCTCTCTCAGACTGCTAGCGATATAATGAAAGCATTTAAGCGAACTGTCTCGGAATATCTACATTCTCCCAAATATAAATGCTTACAGGCGCAAGAGCATTACTTTGAACAAGATATTGAGTCGAATAAAGATTCTTTCTTGAAGAAAGTAGAGCAATGCTTGCAAGAGATAACAGAAGAGGTGAACCAGTCTGTGCCTGTTGTCACGCAAGTTAAGATCGAAAGGCAAACTTTTATTACAATGTTGCTTGAACGACTAGACCAAAGTACGGAAAGTTTTGAGCAAATTGTTCAGAAACACATAAACTCGGTGGAAAGACGATATCCATTGGATCAGTTACCTGATATCCAAAAGGAAACAGAAAAGCAAATTATTAAGAAATTAATGCACTTGGGCAAAGAGTTCGAGTCATTATTAACAAACAAATCATTTTCTGACTGTGCCAATGCACCTCAAACTGCTTCAACATCAAATAATATCAGAGCAATAAATGATAACTTCAACGTTGCAAATGAAGACATTGCTATGATATTTGACAAGGTTTATACCAAAATAACAAACATGTCATCCAACCCTCATGAAATTGCTGCTAACTCTAAGGAACTTTGCGTATTGTTAAAAGAATTTGAAAATCAATTTAGCGTTGTTATCGAAAGGATAACAATGTATTTATACTTAGGCTCAAATTTTATCTCTGAAGTCCACAAAGCTCACTTAAAAAACGAGATCGAAGCTCTTGCAGTTGATGACATTGAAAGTAGTGAAAGTAAAATCAATGATAAAATCAAAAATTTGTTCAATCAGGTCGATTATGAAATAACACGGGCAGAACCTTTAGACTACCCTTCCCTAGTGAGCAAGGCTGTTCTATTTCTGTCAAATCTTGAAAAGGTATGTTCCAACGCAGACATAATTGTCCTCAGAGAAGTGATGACTTCTTCAAATATCACAGAGTGTGCACTGCTCCCCTTCAATCTCATCACACTACAAAGGTTTGATAGATATTTGATTAGTATGCTTCCTATTCTTTCTGCGGAAGATATGAACAGTATCAATAGTGCTATGGTTGAAGCGAAGTTGACCGTGATAGGAAGAACACTTTCTTCAAAAGGACGTTTGATTTACAACAAATGCTCAATTATACCAGCAAATTGATAAATAGAGCTGTTATCGATGGGAAGGATAGTGAAAGTACAAGAGCTTCTGCTATCGTCCACGTATTTGCATGGTCTTCGTACGTGATATCTCTGAAGATATGTGAGGAAAATAGAAATCAAAACATTGCTTCCATCATAACAAATGAAGAGCTAATTGTTTGCAAAGTCATATATATGACAAATTACAATTTAAACTGTGATGGTCTACTGAGTGAAATTGTTGGGAAAGCAATGGTAAACTCGGTAGTAAAAGTTTCTGAAGAAAACCTTGTCCATCGACTAAGAGATTCTTTCTTTGTAAAGTCAAATGTCTTTAACTTGAAACGAACATTTATTGGAACAGTCCTGAGAGACCTCTGCGTAAAAGGTGATTACTTAGGATTTGCTCAGTTTTTAAAGCACTACGATAGCTTCACGGAGAAATGGATTTTGGAGTTCATGGCAAAGGAATGCAATAAAATGGATAATTCCATTATCGAAACTTTAAAAACTGACATCATTCGTTTCTTCATAACAAATGCAAACAAAGTAATTGAAGAAACCATGAGTCAGTTTCAATCAGAAGATAACCAAAATCTTAAAATGTGGTTAGAACTTTTCCAAAAGAATATGAGGAAGTATTGCAAAACATGTTGTAGTGTGAGTACATTAGACGACTTGGCAGACTTGACAGCAGTACAAAACTTTGAAAAGTTAGCAGAGTCCATGCGGATTGTACTAAAGCAATTAAAATCCCAACTTGAGGAGTCGATAATCCTTCCTAATAGAGGTAACATGGATGACACAAAGACATGGCTGATGTCACTGCCCGTACAGATACACATCGAACTTGCGCAGATCATTAAAGGTTGTACTGAGCAGTGTCCATTTTGTGGAGCAGTCTGTGAAAAGACCCTTGAGGGTCATGAATTTCATGAAACAGAGTTGCACTATCCGGGAGGGCTAAAGGGCTGGCGGGATGTTAATACTTGTGATCTGGTTATTGAAGTATGCACTTCTGCAGTTGCGAGTAAACTGAGGTACATGACCCCTTTGCAAGACTTCAGACCGTACAGTGAATACAAGGAAGATTATCCGACTTGGAATATTCCCAGTCAAGTTGAGGAACCGGGAGAATTCTGGAAACACGTTTTTAATAGATTTAACAGACACTTTGCAAAACACTATCGTTGTGTTGAGGCCGATATTCCTGAAGAGTGGTCTACATTTACAAAAGAAGAAGCTATACGGTCTGTTGAAAAAGCGTATAATCTACCTCCGCTAAGCCTCACTACAACAATGGACTGAGGAATGTATTGAATTCAAATAAAGAATAGAAACCTAATCCTAAGTGGTAAAACATTCTCTTCAAAAATGTTTTTTTTTTTCCATAAATTTTAACAGTATAGGAGAAGTTGAAAGACAACTATTTCCCAGTTACGTTTTACTGAAGAGATCGTTTCAATTATTATACATCTGCTCGCAAATAATGTAGATTTAACCAATGCACATTTTCAACCGTCTCTGACACGTGTTTACAATTGGAAATATCTGAGATTGAACATTTTAAAAGATGACTTTGGGTAGAAAATTTACGTTGACATGTTGAAGAACTTTAGAAACCACATTTATCAGTTCAGGTTGTGCTTGCATATCACTCCGACCCCCAAGAATTCAGGGTTAATCCATAACGTTGACTGGACTTTACATAAGCTAAGACACAGGCAATTAAGTCAGTTCAATTGATAAACCACAACACTCAAGCGTAAAAGAAGCAATTTGCGACCTCAAATGATATGTTAGAACAAGTTACAAATATACCAAGGATAAATGGTCTTCAAGGTCATCTGAATATACTGTGTTGTTTACACTGATGTTTAAAAAGCATGTTGCAGTGAGTTTCTAGAATTCATTAAAGAGCCGGTCTTATCATCAATTAAGATTTAAAGGTCCATTACAAGATTTAGCTTTTTGTAACTGTTGAATATCTTGAAACCTGGAATGTTTATAGAACATATACCGGCACTCATTGCAGTTTGCTTACTTTTGCTATGGCCTATTACGACTACAATTCTACCTTAAATCATCCTTTAGAGACATTTCTCATTTCATGCTGCTTTATATTTTTGGGCGTGGAAACTACGGACTTCTGTTGCCGCCGTAGCCTCTAAGCACATATCTATTCGCACAGTGTTAACTTGCAAAGTGTGAAAGTGTGAAATGTATGTCACTTGTCCTAATATGTTTACCATCTTAGAACCACGGTAAATGTACAGCTCCACGCTTATCTTCAACAAGTTTACAACACTAGTGTTGTCAATAATGCATTGCGCTATATTTAGGTATCCTCAATTGCACTGCGTAACACCGCTTCCAATGTTTACCATATATTATATATTAGAAAATAAGTAACTAATTCAACACTGACCTCTATCCAGAGCTCAAAATCTACGCCACACCAGAACGTTATCAATTTATTTCCAGTGTTACTTACCAAAGTTGTACTGAAGGAATGGCGTTTTCATTTTTAATCTTATCACTTATTTTTGAACTTTCAAAAAAGTTGATTGACCCAGATAGCGTTAAAAGCTTATTTTGCTTCAATGATTTAGTCTTATACAGGAGTGTGCTGTACTCATCTCTCATTTGCTTTCACTGACATTAAAATAGCTATTTTGGCGACGTCAGGTCTTTTGTTTTAATACATTTTGTGTTTTTAATAAAAA
>KN892351.1:19122-35133 GCA_000934455.1 Apostichopus parvimensis
AACATCAAGAAATAATTTGTTCTGGTAACGTTGTGAATGAAAAAGTTAAATGCATATTAAACTTTATTGCTTTATTATAAGAAGAAAGTTAATGCAATGTAGAAAAGTTTTAGAATGACATAATGACACAAAATTAGAACAAACTGAACTTCAACTTTTGCTTTACTTAAAGAATTATTACTAAATTACGGTTTTATAGGATTTGTCTATATAAATCAATAATTATAGTTAAATGCTGTAGGTTTAAATGGGTGAAGGAATTTTTGCTTATTAAATTCCATCTAAAATAAAACAAACTTAAGTTCAACTTTTGCTTTACTTAAAGAAGTATTACTAAATTACGGTTTTATAGGATTTTGTAAATATTAATCAATAATTATAGGTAAATACTCTAGGTATAGGTCGGTGAAGGTAATTCATTTTTTTCTCATTTATATTTTTCATCTTTCAAGAATAACAAAATAAAATTAAAATTAAAAAACACTTAGTTACATAAGTAACATGCTTTGGTGAATGCCATTGTTATTAAATTCCCTCGTAATAAACTTCATCAAACTTAACCTCAACATTAGCTCCATTTTGAAACTACTACTAAATTACGGCTTTATGGCATTTTGTAAATATAAATCAATAATTATGGGTAAAATACTGTCGTTATAAATAGGTATAGGAATGTTTTTATTAAATTCCATCTAAACTAAATTAACATAAGTTAAAATGTTGCTTTACTTGAACAAGTATACTACAGTATTATGGGATTTTGTCAATTTAAATCAATAATTATGGGTCAAATACGGGGTCAAATACTATAAATACTATAAATACGGGGTCAAATATGGGTCAAATACTATAGGTCGGTGAATGCATGTTTTATTAAACTCCATCTAAATAAACTTAAACAAACTTAACCGGAAATGTTGCTTTACTTAAACAAGTAATTGTTGTCACTCATAAACAGCTTTATGGTGAAATAGGTTGTTGTAGTTTCCCTGATCGTCCATGTTTTTTCCAGCCTCTGTGGGTTTTGAACAAAATAATTCAATATTGCGGTGTGGCACTAAACCATTTGTTGAAATATCACCATTATCTGACTTTTCGGAAATTTGAGGCAACACTGTTGACATATTAAAGTACTCTTGATTATACATTGCTCTACAATTGAGGGGAAAAAATACCTTTTGAGAAGAAATATGAAACCGTTTGGCATGATATGTCCAAAAAAGTTCAGTGTCATTTCCGTTACGTTTAGCACTCGATTACATATACATCAGTCTACTATATTAATTTTGTTTAAGATACTTTAGTATTGTTTTATTTGCGAAATCTTTGAATCGATGTGACATTGCTTTTGATATATCGATGTTAAGAGACTTTCTCCGAATAAAATATACATTTCATCCAATGCAATTTCAATGTCTTGTCTTGTATTCCTATGTATTGTTGTCAATTGATGTGACAACAGAGTTACGGTTTGGACTGGGGCTGAGGCTGGGGCTGGGGCTGGGGCTGAGGCTGTGGCACTGGCTGGGGCTGGGGCTGGGCCGGGGCTGGGGCTGGGCCGGGGCCGGGGCTGGGGCTGGGACTGGGGCTGGAAGGTGTAAGATCAACATTTTTTACCTATGCTTTTGTACATTATCATTAACACTAATATGATTAAATCCGACGATAGCGCATTGATTCGCGCTTGATTATAAAGTGAAGAAATGTTAGTTTTTGTTTCTTTTTACTTAATTTGTACAGTTCAACAGGAATTTTGTTTCGGGTTCACAAGCAATAAATTCAAATTTTATAATAACACTATTTTTTATGCATAGCAAACATGTTATATGACGCCTAATAAGTTTAGTTTTAAGAAAGATTCCTAGACCTACATAAAAATTACATAAAAAAAGGCATTAGTACAGTTCTATTTAATGTTTAATTGATAATTTGTCAAGACCAATATATTTTTTGTTAAGAAATTCGAACTAATAGTAGTAGTAGGATGGCGATGATGTTTACCAAACATAATAATGCTTAAAAATGCTAAAAAATAATGATGTTTTAAATTCAAGACAGTTTGAAAAGACGCAAAAGCTTGTTTCAAATCGTTCACTTGTGTTTTAGTAGGGTTCTTTGCTCCACTTTAAAGGCAAATATAAATTAATAGTAAACACGTTAATACAGGGTTATTCTTTTTTTAATTTTCAATACAATATAAATGTTTTCATGTGTATAGTTAAGACATTTATGCGGATGACACGAAAGGGTGTAGCAGAAGAAATAATCACGTTTGAAATAAAGAACTGCTAATTCAGAAGCACATACTCAGCGTCTAATATAAAACTGGAAGTAAGCAAGCAATTCCAAATAAGTGATCAATAAAAAATGTAATCGAAACAAAGATGCCGTGGATGTCAAATTTTCCTATAAGGTGTAGAAGCCTGTATGTAGGGAGAATTCTATGGAGAAATCTGTATTAAACATACTGCAGTTTGGAATCGGAAACTGACTGCCAAGGGGTATTATAAAAACGTAACCAATGTAACCATAGGCGTAAGAGCCCAATTTGATTGGGGGGGGGGGGGGGTTAACGACTTGCCCGAAAAATATAACCACAATTTTTCGCGCATAGGCATGCATCGATTATTACATCGCATAATAATAATAATAATAATAATAATAATAATAATAATAATAATAATAATAATAATAACTGTTTTTTGTATAGCGCAGGTATCCAGAGCACAAGGCAATGTTCAAATGCGCTCCCAAATAAAGGGTCTAACTGTGATATTTCTCAAAAAGGATAGTTTTTAGCTGTTTTTTGAGATTCGTCTTACTGGATGGAGAAATAGGTGCCTCTTGTTTGGCTATGAGATTGTTCCACAGTCGTGGGGCCATCACGGAGAAAGCTCGCCCGCCAAAGTTAGTTGAATGAAATGATGGCTCCGCAAGCAAATATTTATTTTGGGACCTCAGCGATCTTGGTGGAATGTAACGATGGACGTGGGATGCTAATGTAAACAACGAAATGTCTTATGTAGATGGAGAAAAAGCATGGAGGGCCAATTATGTCAAAACTCTCATTTACATTAGTAATGGCGAATAAATCGGGCAAGCTTAAAACTTTTATTTAATTACCTAGGAGATTTGTAGGTTTTTAGTTTAGATTTGAAAAGTGATTTATTAGGTATACATTTTTTAAATGGTTTGGGAGGGAATTCCACAATTTGGGACCAGAAACTGAAAAAGCACGGTTGGCATAAGTAACCCCATTGGTCCTATGTTCAAGGAGGGTAATAAATTTTGACTGACGGGTGGCACGCTTGTAATGCTATTAGAAGTTCTGAAAGGTAGTTTGGAGATAAATGGTTATAAATACAACTGTGGATTAAAATAAGGACTTTGAAATGTATACGCGTTTCAATTGGAAGCCAGTGTAAACATATAAACTCACTCAGTTGAATGTTAAGGACACGCTGGTTCACCTCCTTAGAAAAATGAACTAGTCCATTTCCTCAGTACGAAATTAATGTTGGAAAAAACGCGAGGCCCGATAATGAGTCATCAAAATACGCGCAGAGGCTGTCTAAAGGGCGAATTCACAAACGCACTGAGAATACCCGGTTTCCAACCAATTTCCAACAGACAAACATGTTATATTAATTTAATTGATAGGATGGAGGCTCTTTATTTGACTTAGTCAAAAATATCATGCTATTTCATTTTGTAAGTTCTCGTTATTTTGATATCGACCACTGAAGTTAATTGAATAGACGTTGCAAGTTTTTGAGCATATCTTACAAGCATTGAACTTCGAGAAACATCAACACAAAGTAATAACGGTAGCATAAACCGTGAAAATGATTACCTATATGGTATGAACAGATTTTTTTTTCTAACCAATGTACTCAACAATCTTTTCTCGTATTACATACATACTTTTCTACCCTCTTTAGCCCCATATATTAAACTATATACGCTGCTTGATGAAGCCTTACCGTCTCCAGAAAGCGGCCAAGTTTCGGTGTATACCAGAGTTGATGCTAAATTACCAATTATCTTTCTTTTCTGAAAGAAATAACAAACCAATATTTACCAATTTTACATACTTTTTTTGTGATATATGATATAATAGCTAGTCGCCTAGAGCTTTACAACAGCCATGCCAAAAAGTAAGGGCGATTTCAGGTTGTTGTTTTTTATATAAAGAAGCAAGTGTGGTTCTGGAACGGCCTAAATTAATTGCTATAGAGGGGGCTTGTGGGGTTTTCCCCCTCCTCAAAAGAGAGAAACCGTTTTAGACGACATCTGTTGCATTACGAAACACTTTTAGAATAAAAGTTATGTCTATAACTAGGTCTAAACGCGAGGTTTGTATATAACCCGACTAACTCTCCCACCTAACTCCGCCCTTGAAAAGTGACGAAGCTGTTCTGAACCTACACTATAAACTCTGCCATGAATAAAACATATCAATTTTTTATTTCAGCACCAAGTATGATATCACGATTGGTGGGAGAAAAATTTAATATGAAGTATCATGAATATTGTGACAACAACACAAAAGGTTGCCGCGCCGTTATGTGAAGGGCATAAAGAACGAGCAAAGGCATCGAAAACAAGGTCGTGCAGGGATGAAAATTATGTAATCGAGGACACCCCCCTCTAAAAACCTTCCCACCGTCCAACCCCCAACCCCTTAATTCTTAAGTAAAAGAGTGGTGCAATGTTGCATACTTTTGCCGGCAACTGTCCTGCTAATGAGGGCTTTAGAAGACAAAATGTTTTGTAAGCACCAAGGTAAAGTGCGGATATAAAAGATATATAGTTAGAGAGAGGGACACACAAATTTGATGACGTCCGTACTATAGGGACGCGCCAAAAGGGGAAGGGTTTCTCGTCCCTTTTGAGAATTGTTGTTTCGGTAGAGAGGGCTTAGATGCAAAATGGTGCTATCATTTCCATCAGTTTAATCATATTTGTGTTTACCGCTTAATGTGTGTGTGTTTGTGTTATAAGCTATTAGTCATTGCAAGGAAAATGGTGAGGTGTCACTAGGTCCCTCGCTCCCAGGGGCTACAACCCTGTTTGTTTTTTTTCCGATATCAAACATTTTCAAACACATAGTAGTAAGTGTGTTTAGGTTTACGTAGGTATCACCACCCGATACACATAGCTAGTAAAGTAACTACTGTTCATTTTCCACAACCGTGCATCAGTAACTACTACGCTGTGTTCGTAACACGGTAACATGTGTTACAGGTGGCACAGTAATTACTGCAAAGCTGTTACACGTTCCCATGTAAAACAAAAAACGCACGATGCAGGGTACTAGTAGTAGTACCCGAGTCATTATGCTGGTAACCTATTACTATATTAAGGTCTAATTTAGACGTGGAACTACCCATAATGCTCATCTAGGTTCCCCTCCCCCAACTTAAGTCCCATGTTGTGTATCTGTTTTGTATGTATTTGAGACTTGCACACACTCACCAGTCCGTGAAGAATGTTTCATTCAAATGGATTTACTAATACGATTAGAGAAAAGTTAGGCTACCATCTGCATCTCGCATGCAGTATTAAATAACCGCCGCAGCGTGTCGGCTACGTGTTGTGCCAGCGCCGACCATGCACTCCGTATTGTACGGCTAGGGACTAGCCTCGTTAACCAGTCGCCGCGCATTTTCACCTTTCGGACTCGTAGTTCAACGTGAAACAGCTTTGCAGTAATTAATGTGCCACCTGTAACACATGTTACCGTGTTGCGAACACAGCGCAGTAGTTACTGATGCACGGTTGTGGAACATGAACAGTAGTTACTGTACTAGCTATGAGTATCGAGTGGTATCACATATCTCAGTGACCTCAGTCATGTGTTTTTCTTAAAGACGACAACCAGTATCACACAACGCACGGAATTTCGACTGTGCCAATAACTGAATCCAATTTAACTTCTTCAGACAAATCTCGTTTTATGCCTAGTATATGGCTAAAGAGGAAAATCGTATGAGTATCAAGTCCCACGGTGCTATAGAAACAAGTAGCTTATATAAATATTAATTTTTCTTCTGCCACATTTTCTGCCGTTCCATTTTTATCCCCGAAAAGGTTCGCGGGGAACTCACACCACCCCCCCCCACCCCACCCACCCCACCCACCCCACCCACCCCACCCGCTCCCTTCCATCTGGCTATGTCGCTGGTATGCTGTCATAGAAGACTGAATACATGTCCAAAATATATGTTCCCACACTGTACATCCAAGCACCAAAAATTACAATAATTGAGTTTAAATAATAGGAAACAAATTCTCCTCTTGAAACTGAAAAATGATGCAACGAGTTTTTCCTTTAGTTATTTTCGAATGACTAGTGATTAAAACTGCTGTCTATAATAAAAAACGATGCGTTATCTTGACAAAGAAGTATTCATGCTACCCGCCTATTTCACAAACAACGTGCACGAAGTGTTAATAAATACAGGGAGGTACAAGTGATATATAGGCTACCCTGAATTTTTGTCATAGTGCCAATCTTACTTCAACGACGAGGGCAAATCCCAGGGACTGTTTGGAATGTAAGTAACAAACCCAGGGAATGAGCAAGTATCTGATAAACAAGTCCTCGTCAAAATTAAACGTCTGTTGCACTATAACAAACCTTGCTTCTTGTATGTAGTTCGCGTCTCAGTATCACTTACGCAGGTGGTATTAAAGTATCCCCATTATTGGACTTTGATTTCTTAAGGTGTACACGGATCGTCTATAAGTAAAACAATACAACAATACAATACAACAAAACAAAACAATACAATACGATAGAGCTGTGGTAGCGCTTGTTGTATCGGATACTTCTATATGCAGCCAACTTCAACGGATTCTCGAAAAGTTAAGATTTCATGCATAAGGTAAGATACTTTCTTTATTATTCGTTATCATGGTACACTTTAATAGCAAATCTCGGCTCACGTATGGTGGAATGGAAAGCATATACATTGGAAATATTTCTTTGAAAATACGAGGCATTATCGAATAGGAAATAGGAATAACTTTTGTAGACGAATATAAAAGATTCTTATTAATAATAAGAACAGATAGAAAAATAGTATACATTTTATTCCACGGTTTACAACAATCACTGTAGTGCCTGACCTTCCAGAGTTGGAAAATTACCAAAACCAAAAATTGGCACTATATATTTATCATCATGACACCTGCATCATTAAAGTTTTAAACCGAAGCTTTTGGCTAAATAGTATGTCCATATACCATGACTTCAAGGAACAATTCTAATATCAAAATTCAAATTGGTGAGCTGAAGAGTAAGTACGCAGAAAAAATACAATTACTAAATAGCTTAGGCTCTCTTTTCATTTCCATTTAAACAGTTGAATTCCCTCAACCCAAAGAGGAAAGAGGTAACACATCAATGCCAATAAGGACGTAACATACTCCACTCTTACTGTTCATTTCCAACTATATATTGGAAGCATACAGGTCAATTAATCACCCATGCACGTTGTCTGGTATTTGAAAGCCACAAACTTAGGTAGACAATCGCCCTGACCTACGGTGGTGCAAATTCTTTAAAGCTCATTTCAAGTTATTTTAAGCAAGATATGCCCTAACTTGCGGTTTAGGAGTTAAGTTATACCTTAAATGACATTTTGTTTTCATCCATAATTTACAGAAAATGGCTCCATAACAAACAAGAAAGCATATTGACAGTGAATAGTAATCGCCACTTTCATTCAAAACCAACCACAATGTAGAATAATACAAAGAATTGTGATCCTAATACCATCGAAACTATCAAATGGCCGAGCTGGTGCAAACACCCAAATGATGCATCATTTTATTGATTTATACGTCAGTATTGCGAGTATATAAACTCAAAACTGATAAGCTTGTTGTTGAGAACAAGCAAACTTTAAGCAAGACAATTTTTTTGGTTACTTACCGGGGAGGTTTTAATCGCCTGTATAGTATCTCGAAGCATGCGTCATCAAATTTAGTATAGTCTTGGGCAAGTTAGTTGAATCTGATAATACGATAATGTAAAATGTTACCGTGCACCACAAGTTGCAGCTCAATTTCTTGTTAATTCCTTGGCATCCCTTGTGAGTGGCTATCTGTAGCAATTTCCTAATTAAAAGTTTCAACCAATCAACAACCCCTCTTAATCGTCAAATCTGGATTATTTGGATGGGATGGTTCTCATTATCAATATTATGCATTGCTGGCATTATAATTAACCTGTATGGAACTCAACAATTATATTATTTCGTCGATCGGTCACTTTAAAAGTTAGAGAAGAAAGCGGCAAATAAGTCTGCAAACTTAGTTGGAAGTGTTTAACCCTCAATTTCATAATGCATCCGCCGTTACTTTACAGGCTTCCCATAGTCTTCACTTTGAATCAGCTCCACGGCAAGATCCGTATTACGTGTCCACTTTACCCAATGCAACCGGAAGTCTCATGCGATATCTCACTTTAATATAAGTCCACATATATTAACGGAGGTGCTACAAAACTCTTCCCCTTAAAAAACTTCAACAAAAGATGATTTGCGACGCCTTACAGTTCACACATGGAATATATAGACAACAAAATATCAACCAAAGTGATGAAAGACATGTTTCGAAGCTGTTTTGAAGTTTGGGAATTTTGGAACGGATTACGGAGTTTGCTCATAACATCATGAAGAAATAACTCTTTGTGAACTTGTGAGCTTCGCAATTATGTCAGGATTCAAATGCAATTGTGTTTATGGGGACACTTGATATCCGTTTTGCCTTAGACCTCGTGTATCCCAGCATGATAACGAGTCAATAACATCCACACTATGATGATCGCCATACGTCTGCATATTATAAACAAACTTTTCTTTTCCTATTTATTACAGTGAATATGGAAGAAACCGGTAGCTTCATCGTCCCTGAACAATGGACTAAGCGCAGAATTAATCGAAATGTAATTGTTATCAGTTTTAGCTTTTTACTTCTCTTTACGGCGTTCCAAGCTCTATCCAACCTGCAAAGTAGCATCAACTGCGATGCAGGTTTGGGTCTGGCGTCCCTCTCGACCATTTACGCGACATTAATTTTATCCTCCATGTTTGTGCCATCGATCGTGATTCGCTACCTTGGACTCAAATGGACGCTTGCCATCGCTATGGTCTGTTACGCGATCTATACACTCGCCAATTACTTCCCATCTTGGGGGACCTTAATACCAGCTTCAGCTCTTGTCGGGCTTGCAGCGGCACCACTCTGGACAGCGAAAGCCACTTTCCTAACCACACTTGGACGAAGGTACGCTCAGATTGGAAAGTCCGTCCCGGAGGCTATTATCAATAGATATTTCGGCATTTTCTTCTTATTCTTCCAATCGAGTCAAATTATCGGTAACTTGGTGTCTTCATTGGTGTTGAAATCTGACGATTCCACGGACAAGGAGAACAATCAGACAGAATTTACATGCGGTGCCCAAGACTGCTATACCGGTAAGGTGATTTCCAAAAGGCATTGCACTTTCAGCCGATTCACACAGAGATTACTGTTACTAAATGTAAATATAAAAACAATGTACCACAGAAAAAAACTGGATTGTGCTGACAAATCTGATAGATAGGTAGCATGTGCTATTAGGTTTACAGTTAGTAGGAACTGAGGATATGTGTCAATCCCAACAATTCCCAACGACTGGATATGTTGGAATTACACGTATCCTCAGTTCTTACTGTAATCCTAATAGTAAATGCTACCAATGTATAGCACGATCCAGTTTTAACTTTGGTACAAAACTTTTAGATTTACAGTAGTAAATGTGTTCTCTGTGTGTATCGGGTGGCGCTTTATATGTTACGTTTGAACAATTGTTCGTATATGACTAATAGGCATTGACAGTTCTTTTACTGCAAAATATTCCTCCACAACCAGGAGAAGGCTGTATTTAAGTTGGCTTATTGACAAAAATTGCCGCAATGTGCACGATTACTTTTCACTCAAGGAGTCAAACCATGTTTTTTACCTTTGTTGTAAGCATGAGAAGAGGCCAACACGACATATTTCGCAATGATATTAAATAAGTATGCACTGTGTGGAATTCAAAGTGCAATTATTTATACTTGATAGTGGATATAGTAAATTGAATAGTAGATTGTCCAAACCATTTGAGTAAAACATTGTCCAGTTATGTAACATTCAGGGGCGTCGTGCGAAAATAAATTTTGGGGGGGCCCGTGAGCAGGTGATGCCTATCTAAGCGGAGCGCCACCAAAGGTTGGCGCGCAGCGTACAAGAAAATTTTCGTCGTGCAGACCCCTCAGATTGCAGGAAACGGCACTTCCCGTGCCTTATGGCAGTAAGCAACACCCCTAAAATTGATATAAATTTCCGGCATTTTTTTATTTTGGGAAATATTCTTGAAGGAAGTGATCGCCATTTATACCTCAGTTTACCAATTCCTCGTCCCCAGAAGCGCCCAAAATTTAAGAAATCAAAACATTTTTGTGTTGGCTGATCCATGATCGCCACCCATGCCCGTGAGAAGTGGTGACTGGGTGAAGAAAAAGCTATGCCGTTTGAAAACATGGACAGAAAAAGCGAAAGTAGCGAAACCTAAGGTATAACGTGCGATAACGAAGTGATTATTTTCCAGGTTAATTGTGACTGTATTTGAAATGATTATTATGATTCATTTTTTTCGAAACTACCTATCCCGAATGGCATTACTAATCCCTATATGTCGTCTTTGAGGTGTTTGGAAAATCCGCAACGACCATCAAAGAGCAATTGACTATTTAGTCTACTTTTCGATTTCGAAAACACTTTTTTTTTTAAATTATGACAACATTTTATGACACCTTTGACAAAATTTGGGGGGCCTGTGCCCCCCCCCCCCCGGGCCCCAATGGGCACGACGCCACTGGTAACATTATCATACTTTTCACCAAGGCAACTCCTCCACTTTTTGCACCAATTGTTTTGTTAGCAGAGAATGACCTAAAATATTTCATTGTAAGATATTGCAATTTTTCATATACAAAATCCAGGATATAATGGATCATAGTTGATTTTGTAACTAGCAGGTTGAATACGTGCCTGAAGAGAGGGTTGCATTTTTCTTTGGTCAATTTGGGGTGCAATGGAATTATGGAGTGAAGGGTAATGTTATATGATCATCATGGTATCCTGAAGAAAGAATGAAGTCATCAGCAAAGAAGCCAGTTGACATAAGTATTACTGTGCCAAAACGTGCTTCAACGTCAGTGGTTGAAATGTCTACTCGTCCATGTTTTCATTCCGCTTAATGCAAGTAGAGTAAGTGAAAAAAAAAAGTTCCAAAATCGAGCTTTCTACTACTTTATCTTCTTTCGAACACAGAAACAGGAGATGAAAATGCCACAACTTACTGTGATCCTCCTGATAAGAACCTTACAAATATCCTGCTCTCTGTCTACTTGGCTTGTGGCATAGCGGCGGTCATCACGGTAGCTCTGTTTGTCCAAAGGTTGGAGAGGAATGACAAGAAAACGCCAGAAACAACCTGTGGTTTATTTCTGGCGACTACAAAATTGATGCGAGAGGCAAACATTGTTTTATTGATACCTTTAACTGTCTACAGTGGCCTGGAACAAGCATTCATAACAGGGGATTTTACGAAGGTGAGTAAAGCTCAAAAACGTTCAAAGCCAAGTCGGGTCCGATGACAGACATATTTACCGGGCCATCCTTTGTGATGTCTTCATACATCCTTAAGTATATTATGAAAATGTTATTCTTTATCCCATATTCCATATCATAATTGACCTTGAATCAGGGGGTTGGATCCCCCGATGAAACCTCTGGTCGTCTGGCCGCTTAAGACTTTTCGCCTCAAAAAGGAACATTCGAAACAAACAAAGGATAACCGTATTTGTATTATTATTACAAGCATTTCGGTGTGTTAAGTATGATTTAATAACCATACATCAATGACAGACTGATGATAAGTGAATGTCCTTGCACCTTGTGAGGAATGTTGATTGAGAGTTACATTTTGTTAAAACTGACAGGAGAAAAAGGAAATAGGCATCTATAAATGCCTACAAAAATAAAATAAACATTAATGGAAGGTGTATGCCACCACTGCATAATGATTTAAATAATTAAAGTTTTTCTTTTTTCAGTCTTTTGTGACATGTACAGTCGGAGTCGGATGGGTTGGTTACATCATGATATGCTATGGAGCCACTAATGCATTTTTCTCACTTGTCTGGGGTCGTGTCGCCAGGACAACCGGTAGAACGTTCATCTTTGCATCAGGCACCACAATCCATTTTGTTCTCATAGTGATACTTCTTACATGGCTGCCAACAGAAAATCAACTGTGGGTTATGTTTATTCTGGCTGCATTGTGGGGCGTGGCAGATGCAGTATGGCAAACACAAATAAACTGTAAGGCATATTCGTTATAGAGTTGTAATTAATGGGCTCTTCATATTTGCCTTTCCCCATTCCTTTCCCCACTTCTCATTTTACCAAATCGTTAAATCCACCACATTGCGTTCGTTTCTTACATTCAGCATAAGCTTTGAATTGTAAATTAAGGTCCGATCGACTGGTAAGTAACATTATTATGTATGGTTCATGATAATATTAATCTGATACGTCGAGTTTCAAAAAGTCACAATACCTATATATTGATCACTTAATGCATGACTTAGGCAGAACACGAGTGTTATAGACATGTTCCTATAGCCATTCCAGTTTTCGTGATATGTAACTTTGAAAAATGCTAAAACGCTGGAATAAGTCTTTAAAGCTTGAGGATGATGACGACGACGACGATGACGATGACGATGACGATGACGACGACGATGACGATGACGATCACTACGACGATGACGATGATGATGGTGATGATGATAGATATGGAACTGTAGTAATGGTCTGAGTGTTGAATTAAGTAATTCAGCCACTTCAATGACCCTCAGATGTTTAAAGGGTTATTTGGTCAAAGATAAAAACGTGGTACATAAAAATACAATCGGGGAGGATGACTTATTACGGTCTACAATTGTCTGTGTGCATGAAATCATCTTCTTAAGGTAAATGGAAACAATTCATTCATTTAAGAATTCAAGATATTGATCTCAGTTAACGAATGTCAATGTTCTTTCACAGCAATATACGGGGCTCTTTTCCCAGGAAGGCAACAAGCGGCTTTCTCCAACTATCGGTTATGGGAATCTTTGGGTTTTACTGCATCCTTCGCCTACAGTAACTACCTATGCGTTTGGACTAAGCTCACCATTCTCTTCGCAGTACTGGGACTGGGTACATGCTGCTATGTTGTTATAGAAGCGAATGAAAGAAGACTACGAACAGGAAGTTTTGCAAGGAACGTACAGGAAGATAAAACAAAATTGTAAAGTAAAATGATCATCGACATGCTGGGTCTAAACAGTAATAGAAAATAAATAAAAAAAGATATGGCTATGGAGAGAGATAACGTTTGGTAAAAATAAAGGCTGAATTAAGAGATATGTGTGATTATGTTTGCGAAGAAATGGTGTTAACTTTGTTCTATAATTACTTACTTCTTATCAACAAAGAAATATCGCTGTAGAATTTGAGGTCTAACCAGGAATGTTTTATCATTTCGACATTAGCTAAGTATAATAAACGTTTAACCTAAATATACAACTGAAATTGACTTTTTAGTAAGCTATGACTTAATGTAAAGCAATTGTTAAATTTAAACTACACAGTTTTATGCAGGAGCTATACATTTGTTCAATCGGTGTGTCGTTAATGTGAACTGTGCTGTCCGACTTTTCCCTTTGTTTGCCAGAAATACCAGTTATTCTCTAAATTGTGCTAAATTTAAAGTATATGACATTTAATGTATTGAGCAACTGCGATGAGAAGTGATGGGATGTTTGAGTTGGTGTTGGTTATGAAAGTTTAGTAAGATATTAATGTTTGTTTACGTATTGCACCATCATTAAATTGTTCTAGATATACCACCTTGCAACTTAGAGCTGTGTAATCAAACTTACCATTTAAATGTGATTTTGCGTGGCTAAACTCGGGATATTTTCATCATGATCCCAGCCCCACCGGAGGGACCGAATGAGGTGGAAATTGTGGCTTAAAAGAAGGAGCGTGTGGTTACGAAGAAACGCTATAGATAATTAAACACTTCCTGGTAGGATACATTATAAGGTGAATGGCTTTAGATAGCCTATATTTAGAAATATTTCAACGGTTTCTAGAACTCAGTGACTGAGTGGTCGAAAAGTATGGCAGGATGTATTTTTCCTTTTTTGTGTGTGCTTATAACGGCTAGGTGTTCATTTTGGCAAGAGAAGTTCTAAAAAGGTGTCAATATATATCGAGGCTAGATATAAATTTATAGATAATAGAAAGACAGGTTTCGCTTTATCTTCTGAACGTTACATTGGTAGGCCTACATCCATAAATATTACACTCACACTCTTATAATTATAACTGTGAAGATAAATATGTATTTACTTGTATATAAATTATATAAACCCCAGTTACTATGTAACTTTTTCTTCGTTTTTTTTTCTTTCTTGTTTTTTTTTCTTTCTTGTTTTTTTTTCAATGTCTCACCATTCATTATTTATTTAATGTCTCTGTCAAAGGAAAAACATGTATCACTTGGTGTCTTATAGGTATCTCTTTTGATAGTGTATTTCTTTCCCTTCTTATAGCTAATTAACCAGGCACTCCAGGCAATTAGGCACATAGATGTACCATATAGTGTACTATGTAAGCAATACGTAGAACTTTATATCTATTGATTTTCCAAACCGGTGCCTTAACAAGTGCATGAGAAGTAACCTATATCACTTTTTGCCTTGAACGTACGACGTTACCTCTTCATGTATACTGTAGATAGTAATAAAAAAAAACAATCTAATTTAACTTTGCATTTCTTGATACCTTGTAAATATTAGGAATTCATCAATCAAAGTAGCTAGACTACCTTATTAGCCAATAAGTTTATTACATCTATACTCCTCAGGGGCAACACGAAAATCAATAAGAAAAGATAAGATTTTGAGGATTTACAAATAACATGTTAACTAACTATTACAATTCGCTAGGCATGGTAGGCGATGGTATTTACTCTTCCGTGTTCCATTGTTATTGAGCAACTGTTGTAATTTGTATGTACACCTACAAATAAATGATGAAAGCAATGCATATAAGTTAGAGACTATTTCTTTTTTCAAAGCTGTTTCTTTTTCACTTCTTTAGCTTGCAGTGTAGCCTACATGTCACTTATTCTGTCAATTGTTTTGTTTGAACCCTGTTCCTTTAATCCTCTCTTTGTCCCTCCACTGTTTATCTCCTACCTCTCCTCTTTCCTGTTGCTTTCTTCTCACCATCCATTGTCTACTTATAATCCCCTTTCATCTATCTCTTTGTGTTCACCATGCTCATTAACCTGTCTGTATTCTGTGCGTGTTTTTGTCCCTTCTGTTACTGTACTTGTCATTTAGCCTCTGAAGAAGATCCTGCTAGAATCGAAACGTCAGGCCAACTTACTTTTACACAATTGTTTTGTTGGCATATTTTAATGCAAACATTTTTACAATTCCCAATTCTAAGAAAGATTCGATACCGAAACAAGTTTAATTCTATAAGAACATTTCTCGATTTAGAAATATAAGCTGCAATCAAAAGTGTGTGTTATTTACGACTGCCACACAATGATCATTGTAATCCTAAGGCCAAAGTCCTGATCTAAGTTAAAAAAATAAACAAATGTCAGATTTACTCGTATGTACTATATTGTCAGTGCGTTTCATATCTGGCATTTGACAACCGTGCACGCGTTGTGAACTCCCCACATAGACGTATAACGTTGTTTGGTTTTATTGGTAATTAGTAAATCCATTAGAACGTTATGAACTTTTTTATATTTCTTTTAGTTACGAGGCATATGAAATCATCCGGTATAATGCAGTTATGACATTATTTCAGTAAAATTTAAAAAGAAATTATTCT
>KN892352.1:12161-25459 GCA_000934455.1 Apostichopus parvimensis
TTTAATCTCATGATTTTTAATCCATTTATGTTTTATTCTCTTCATGTGTATTCAACTCACGAGGAAACGAAAACTGGGACTGGATGGAGCGGGGGAGGGGGTATTGTATACGTTCGTGTTCTTTATGTGAATTTTCCGAATGTTGGCTTAGATGTCAATTCTCTCTTCATCTGCAATTTCATTACCATGCAACCTGTTTGTAAAACTTACTCTTTTTCCTTTTGCCTCATTGAATAATTGATTTGTACATATCAATTAAGGTAGCGTACTCCTATAAGCGTCTATATCAATCCGTCCCAAGTGTTCTCCTTCAGGAAAATTGCCAACAGTAGGAGCAGGAGAACAACGTTTTTGCTATGTTTTCAATTAGTTTGTCCTTTTTGTGGCTTGGATTTTAAAGAGCACGAATGGAAGCACATGTGGTGCAAAAAATGGGTCAATTAAGGCAATTTTAGACCAGTTTAGCCCTCACAGGAGCAGCCTACGAAGATTTTTTTACGACTGAGTAAAAAGGTTTGTTTACAAGTGACGAGAAGTTCCGGCTCTCGTAGCAAAAAATCTGCATGGTCATCGTACGGAAAATTGATGGTGCCATGAAAGGCCAACTTGTCAGCTTTCCAGTGATGGGTAGCGTTTAGCTAGTGAAAACTTCTATCTAGACTTGGAGACCACATTACTTTTGTGATATAGTGTGTCAGTCAATGGGGCTTTTAATGGACATATGCTACCTTAAAGACATCTTCAGCTCAATTGCCATGACTTCACTGACACTGCTGTTGCCAGATGCAATCTCTAAGATACAAGTTACAGTTATGGTTTGGTTTCGATCTAATAGTGGAGAAAGTTTCCAGCAATTTTGCTGATGAACTTCATGACATTGCACCGAAACACCAAACAATTAGTCAGAAAACAAAATAGAAATGCGCCAGAGCCACATAACAACCGCGTTTCCATGATTTCAAGTAGGCCCATACACGTGTGTAAAGATTTGTCACGAAAATGTCTGAAAATCTTTTGTGACATTAATTAATACCCCCACCCCCCCCCCTCTAGTATAGGTTTTGTTATTGCATTTGCTTCCTTCTTTTTTTATAGGTTCGACGGCAGCATCGGTTTCCAGGTTATACAAGACCAGCAAAAGAAAACGGCTGAAGGAGAGCGTCTACGCAACCGTAGAAGTCAATAGTATCACCGCATGCGCACTTGCCTGTACTTCCAGTGATCGATGTCTGTCAATGAACCTTTGTAAAATCAACGAATCTTCGACGGAAATTTACAATTGCGAATTAAGTTACAAAATCACGAGGTTTGATGTACAAAATTACGAAGACAACCTGAATTGTACATATGCAGAAATAAAACCTCCGTAAAAAAAATAAGGTTGCATTTTCAAAAGGGAATTTGTCGATGCTATACCTTTCTCAAAGCAACTAGTTTTCGCAACATGCAAAAGAATTGAACGCACAATTTTTTTTAAGATCGACAATATATTTTACGAAATTTTAATGTGTGTTAAAGTTGGTTAAATCTATTTAAAAAAACATGAATCTCACTAGGCTCAAAATTATTCACCTACAATCAAGGCGTGACAACTTAGACGATTGTGGCCTCAAAATGTAAAAATGTGCGATCAGTATTCGAATTTCTAGCATATCAGGTCACAAGTCTGATGACATTTACTTCTTCCTTTCTTGAGCAGAAAATGTTTGCAGTAAGATATGTGTTTACAGCAGTATACTAAAATAATGAACATATCTAAAAGGCATATTTGAAACCTAATGAAAACATCCAGACTACTGGACGAGTAAATGTATGCAGGCCGATAGCATATTAACTTATATATACGTTTTCTAGACGAAAGTTGTTATCAACAATCAATAATGTACTTTTCATATATGTCGAGGTCCACCGCTTTTACTATACGTAGCACCAGCAAAGTCAGTCATGGATATGACAGAAACAATAAATTCTACTATGTTTTACTATGTAATGAATGACGCTTCAATCAGCAATGATTAAAAGATTTGTTTAAAATTTCTTTTATTGGTCATTTTCTGTCATAACTATCATTTTAAAACGTTCTAATATTTAAGAAAGTTTGCCTCAAAAAAAAGGTTCACGTCCCTACTGC
This sequence comes from Apostichopus parvimensis, assembly GCA_000934455.1. NCBI lineage: Eukaryota > Metazoa > Echinodermata > Holothuroidea > Aspidochirotida > Stichopodidae > Apostichopus > Apostichopus parvimensis. Next base: position 14,293 of record KN892352.1, read on the forward strand.
TCTACGAGTTTGTGCCACCCCCCCCCCCTTCCCCATAGTTATCCTCTTCCGTCTCTTCTGCCGGTCAACCGCGGTTTCTATTCAGAAATAAAACACCGTAATAGATCTTCTTTGTGATCAATTTAATTTCTAAATATTAACCTTTTATTATTGAAGTTTCTTATATACTAAACAACTAAATTGGCTCCATTTTTAAAGATTAAATTTCTCGTAGCATTGTTCCTTTTTTTCGCCGCTAATAAAAAGTTAACGTAAGGTGCTCAAGTTGATTCGGTTAACTTGAAACGTCAATGATTTTGAAACGTTACCATCGCTAAAAGTTGACCGAATCAAGAATCAGCAATACTGTTAAACTTAATTTTCAAAATATAAGGGTCACGTCTGTGTTTCACGTGAGTTGTTGATATATAGAGGACTGGCTATTTAACGACACTGGGCTTGCAATGAGGTTAGTATCAGTTTCTCATTGAACACACACGTGGTCGATATTTAATAATGAAAAGAAAAAACAACTGAGAGCAAATTGGCTTATTGATTCCTTGCCACGTTTTAGCCGAGTCCACATTCAACAACTAAACTCATCTTTAAGTGTTCACCATAACTCACGTAAAGTGATATGTAAGGTTCTTGCTTTAAATGTAGACTTTAAGTTCATATCAGCTTCATTCATGTTTTGACTTCAAGACGCCTGTCTTTCCCAAAACTTTGGTGACCTCAAATGACCTTTCACCTTCACAGAAAACAATAGGATTCTTGTAAACACTAATGGGGTCTAAAGACCAAGTATGAAGTAAATTAAGACATCAAGTTATTGGCTTGACATGGATCCCCAGTTTAAACTCTGTCAATGTCACATGACCTTTGACTTCACAGAAAACGGTAGGATTCGTGAACTCAGCATGATGGATCTACATACCAAGGCTGAGTGAGGGGGGCGGGGGGTGGGGGAGGCTAGGTTGATGGGGGCTGTGGGGGTGGGGGATGTGGCGGTTAAGTGTTGATACCTATAAGGAGTGCAAATGCGACTTAAACATCTTATTTCATGACTTACTTCCACCCCCCCCCCTTCTTCTCTCATTCCATTCCTTAATGTCTTATATATAATCCTACATGCAGTTTGGTAAACATTATACAAAACTTTATTGTGACTTTGACATCTTTATGAATTCAAAAATGAAAAAGAAAATCATCATGTATGGTTTATGTACCAGTTTTTTCTTCATTAACATCTTTTAAAAACAATTCAAACAATAAAGGCCAATGTAACAACTAAAACAAAACACAGACCAGGCGTGCTTCTCGCTGAATGTGAATTCTATAACGCCTTTTTTCTTTATATAAGTATAAGGCATAACTTAAAAATTGTCAAATATTTCCATGTAGTTCTATTGATTCATGTGTATAAATTAATTAAACCAATGTTATCGTCTGAAATGTACCTTCTCTCTACCCCCTCCCCCCACCCCAAAGAAGTAATGGCTGGATAGATATGCCTTCTCACTACCCCACCCCCACCCCAAAGAAGTAAGGGCTGGATAGATATACCTTCTCTCTACCCCCTCCCCCCACCCCAAAGAAGAAAGGGCTGGATAGATATACCTTCTCCCTACCCCTCCCCCACCCCCAAAGAAGTAAGGGCTGGATAGATATGCCTTCTCTCTACCCCCTCCCCCATCCCAAAGAAGTAAGGGCTGGATAGCTTAGTACGTAGAGCAGAGGATCCTGAGATCACCGACTCACACCTGGTCTAGCCTTGTTAGGGTTAGATGCCCCCCCTTTTCCCTTCCTCTTGCTATTGGCGAATTGTGTAAGATATGCGATGGGGGGGCGGGGCCATCTGGTTTACTGACTGCTCCCCTTTAATGTAAATACAAGCCGCTTCACCAGACTATGGTCGATGGCCGACTTTAGCGGATGAGTGGTTATTTGTCTCCGGTCCTCGACATCGACCCCCCTGGGGCTGGGGGCGCCCCCAGGAGTTTGCACTGGGCCTGGCGTACGCCACTGCCTACACCCATCTTGACTACCTCCGACAATTCAGGTAGCTCTCGCTTCACAACATCTTAAAGGTGGTAAAGTAGACTTTGGTAGAGCCTCCCACCGGTAAAGATACGCCCACATGGACCACCTCCCGATGATGCTCTAAGTAGTTCTGACTTCACAGCATCTTATATTGAAGTGAGAGTCACCATCAATTTGTTACGACCGGTGTAGCCTCGCTAGGGTCAGGTGCACCCACTTGTCCTTCCTCTGCTTTGATGGTACTTGATCTGCCTTGGTCTGCCTCCTTCACCGTTTCATCGTGTTTGTTAGTTTTCTCCTTTTTTTCCGAGTTTGAAGATCCTACAGAATTCTCCTGGGCTGTTCTGTCGTCTCGTTCAGGGCCGTCCCCCGATGCCGCCTCGAGGGGCTGCTGCTCCAACGATGCATCACTCTGAGACACGTCCCCACCGCACATCCTCAGGTAGTGCTGTCGGCTGTTCTTGTCCAGATACGATCTCACAGATGTCTTCCCCTTCCAGCCAACGATGATCAAAGACTTACTAGACGCTTGACTTAATTCACTGAGAAGTAAAGAAAGATTTATATCATAAATGACAATAACAGTTGCAAAAATGACTAGATTTCCAATAAGCACACAAACAATTAAGGTAAAGAGAAACAATTAAATGAAAGGTATTGTCAGAACCAGTACCTTCATACTCTGAAAATCACACATTTTTTAGTCCAATCATTGCCTTCCCATATTCAAAATCAAATTTGTAAATTAAAGCTTATGGACATTTAAATGTTGAGGTTATTTTAGCAGATAATAAGATAAAGTCTTCATTGTGCTTGTAAAGCACCTTTCACTGAGAACATGAAAGACAGTTGTTGCTTTCTAAGAAACATATCATAAGTCCTACAACACAAACACAAAAGCACACAGCAATCATTGATAATTTAAAGGCATTGAAGACTCGCCCCAAACCGCGTGCGGCCATCTGAAAAAGTTAACTTTCTGTTGCTTGCAAGTGACGTTTTGTTCGTGTCGCTACAAAATGCAGACAGTAATGAAACGTGATACCTTGTTATCTTTGGCTGGACCTGAGATGTCCATCGCTGTATCGTTTTTATACTGTGTTGTGGGTATTGACCACAGCTGTATGTACTGACTGTACACTAGTGTCTAATTACCGACGGTAGCAAGCTGTGTATTTTCTGGGATGGATGGTGGTGTCTAACACTTCTGTTACACCTCATTCGAAACTAGGTCAGATTACCGGCATTAGACGTTTCTTTTTGCGCCAGTCTTCACACCCTCTAATGTGGTTCATAGAGCATGGCTCAGACAAAACTTTCACACAGCATATGTTAACAAAGCTATTGCCTAAATATACATGTTATGTAACATATCGGGACGGTCGTTGCTCACTATCAAGCAAAATGCAAATTTTCGGGTCAGAGGGAGAAAAAAATAGTGTTCTGATAAAATAGAGTGCTAAACACATTACTACTCATGGGCAAAAGTAAAAAGATGTTGCTTACGTTATTTCAGGATCACACACAAAGACTATACTTCCTTGTCCTGTTAAGAAAGAAAGTAAATAGAAGATAAAATGCCGAGATTGTAACTTGTCAGATAGAGGGAAATGTTCGGCAGACGAAAGTTTGTCATTTTCCAGCAAGAGGATAGGGAAAAACCCAGAAGTCACTTGGCCAATCAGATTATGCATGATCCTCTCTAATAACATGTAGTTACTAAAATATTGTCAACAAAAAAAATATAAAAAACAAAAAAAAATTTAGTACATTTTAAGCAAACATTTTGCTACAGATTTTTTTGATGTTTGTATGCAGTTTGATTTAAAAAAAAATTGTCTGGAGTCATTCGTACAATATCAGTACACAAGATTGCCTAATAACGCCTTTCAGCGGTCTTTCGATGTTTGTGTATAATTTTCAGTTTTGAACACTTTTGCGATGACTCCCAAAGATTTGATATGAATACGGAACGTTTTAAATAAATGGAAATAACCGCATCACCTCTCAAATCCTACCAAATAATACCCGGGCTTTCCGGTTTGGCTGACGTGACAGTGATGCGCCATCGAGCCTGCTCTTTGTTTTAGTTTGATAAAAAACCAAGATCAACTTACCAAAAGTCTTCAGTTGTGTCTGCATCTTCTCGGAGAAAGTGTAATCAAAAGGACACTCGGTGGACATGAGCTTTATCACATCCGATTCTTCGACTAAAACTTTCCGATCGCTCATGAATGGAAAGATGGAAATGATTCCCTGAGAAAAGGAATTTGAGAGAAAGAAAAAAAAAATGGAGAGGATGATCCTTCATGATGAAGTTTCAACTCTGCTCTACCTGAATCATACAAGTAATCACAGATAGCTAGTTTGGTGGATAAACACGAGTAATCACGGATAGCAATTTTGCTGGACAAACACGATTAATTCATGGATAGCTAGTTTGGTGGACAAACACTAGTAATTCACGGATAGCTAGTTTGCTAGACAAACATGGTCACAATTAGCTAGAGTCCTGTTATTCAAACTAGTTTGTAATCTTTACGACCCTCCAGGTCTAGGGGGAGTAGGCATCCCCCTAGTTTGCAAAACTGTTATATCATTTAGGGTGCTTCGTTGCAAAATGATGTTATATTTTGTAAGCTTTTATGTAATTTATGTTCAAGATTGATTTTTTTTAAATATCTTGACGACTTGTTTTTTGTTTTCTTCCAAATGTGTCGGTAATCCTCCAAAATGTTTCTTGAGACCTTAAAGAGGGTTGCAACCCCCTACTTTGAATACCAGGCATATTCATATTCATTGTTAACGCAACTACATAGTTACAGCAAAACATTACATACCTCTTGTGAGAGGCGGAAAGAGCAATCCACGCCCTCAGCATCGCTCCGACATAACGTCTTGATACCAGAATTGATGACCTGTAGAGTTAAATGACAATGACACCCAACTCAAATTCAGAATGATAATATCACATAATCTGCTAGAACGGTCAGGTCTTCTATCTATTTAAGCCACTGATCATTACTCAAGGTACTGGAATGCAACATCAATGACAAAAATTGAAAAATAGCTAATTACAAGGAAGGAGTTTTGCCTTTGCCATCAGGGGACTTTGCTACAAAGCATCAACATATATATTGCATGGAAACGTAAAATGCCATCACTGCTGCCTCACCTTTCAAAAGGGAAGCAGTTTACGGTAAAGTACCATTACTGCTGCCTCACCTTTCAAAAGGGAAGCAGTTTACTGTAAAGTGCCATCACTGCTGCCACGCTATTCTTAAGGGAGGCAGTTTACGGTAAAGTGCCATCACTGCTGCCAAGCAATTCTAAAGGGAAGCAGTTTACTGTAAAGTGCCATCACTGCTGCCTCACCTTTCAAAAGGGAAGCAGTTTACGGTAAAGTGCCATCACTGCTGCCACGCTATTCTAAAGGGAGGTAGTTTACGGTTAAGTGCCTTCACTGCTGCCAAGCAATTCTAAAGGGAAGCAGTTTACGGTAAAGTGCCATCACTACTGCCACGCTATTCTAGTGTCAGGCAGTTTACAGTAAAGTGCCATCACTGCTGCCACGCAATTCTAAAGGGAAGCAGTTTTACGGTAAAGTGCCATCACTGCTGCAAGGCCTTTCAAGAGGGAAGCAGTTTACGGTAAAGTAGGATAAATATATGTGCTTAGCAATGTCTGTCCAGTTTCCTATTCTCATTAAACATTTAATAACAACTAACACAATCATAAAAACAGTGAGTCATGATAAGTTTCAAGAGAGGCATAGTTTGTTCATTTCTGGCGATTAGTCTATGTCAGTTCCAGATTAATATAAACTGTATATACGTAGCATCCATCAGTGGTATGATTCCAACAGATGTAGGAGGAGATAATGCTACCTTCAGTTTCTGCTGATTTGTAAGGATAATCTGTTTAACTCTCTTGTTCGTATAATAGAGATTCCTCTTTTTCCCGCCAAAACTTCTGGTGAGCATCTGAGTGATAGGAAATGTATCGGCTATCTTGTAGAATTTCCTGTGGATAGAGTGTTTGAGACGAAGGAGTAAGAGAAAGCAAAAGCTGATTCTATTTAGATTAATTATGCTTATCAAAATTGTGATGATTTCTTTTGCTGTCGTTTATTCATCCTACCTAAGACTGAAAATACACTATCATCTTTAGTTTACATTAATTATAGAGAACACATGTGGCTTTATTAATAACTGCTGTCCCTTCATCTTAAATGGTCCTTTTTTTAGCTCTTGGTCATCCAAAGCTATTCTTGGAAATTTCCAGTGGGACAAAACAAGGTGTTTCACAATTAATGCATTGTAAATTAAGTCATTTGTTGTTTTATTTTACTCTTCTGAAAATTAAACTCACTTTATCTCTGGCCACAGCTCCTCATCACCATCAAAGTAATTAAAGGGGTCTTCTTTGAAAGTATTAAAGTGGCTTCTCTCCGTTTTAACTTTCTTCTGGGGTGGTCTGAAAGTGTGATTCAAATTTAATTAATGTTTGGGCCCAGATGGTCCCACAAATTAGGCCTACATGTACCAGCTGTTAACCAACAACTGAAGTTTGGTTACAATCCAACTTCAGGCTGCGGAGTTCTTGCAATGTAAAGGTTTTTACGTTTGACCCAATAACCTCATTAATGATCAGGTTCGAGCCAAAAATGATAGGGAACACCTTCTCACTAAAATACATCTACACAGCAAGTATGACTAATATCCATCACTCCGTTGTTGAGTTATCCCAGACCCAAGCAAGTATCACAGACGCACACACACACACACGCATGCAAACTGGGCTGCACAGGTTCCTTGCTTCCAGCAAGGAACAAACGAAAACAAAACACATATTGAAGCTAAATACCTACACAGTATCATTCCTACCCTAACAAACTTTGCAAAAACTCATCAATAGTCTGCCCAGTTTTCACTGAATTTGCCAGATTGTAGCCCCTGACTAGTTTCAAACTATCTGTTTAATGTAGGCTTAGACTACAAATTTTACTGTCAGTATTGAATATTGCATATGCCAATATTATTTATTCACAGAGATGCTATGATGACAACGAGAAAAACACATATCTATTCTTTTGTGTTACAACATTGACCAAAGTATTTACTCAGATATCCCTTCAGTGCTTGCATCATCAGTGGGTGTTACACTGGTGACAGCATCCTCTGTGCTGATGGTGTCAGCAATATCTTCATCGACAGAACTGGTGGCAGCATTTTCAATGACATCTGTGTCTTTCACTGTAACTTCTGTTGAATCTTCTGTTCTTTGAACTTTGTAAAGGTATGAACAAATTAATGTTTCATATACATAAAATATAAAAACAATTCCAATGCTGTAGTTGTGTGCAGAAAAAAATATATATATGATGTGAATAACATGATAATTTAGTCCAAATTAGCTGGTTACATTCTGCAACTGAATTAAAATGACCCTCGCAGACTTCTCAAACAAATCGCTTAATTTACACTCGTATAAATCGTGCATTGTTTTACTACTGGCCAGCTTGATTGATCCCGAAAAAGGTTCAACCATTAGAGAATCAGGCTAGTTACTGTTGGCATTTGTTACCTTGTCCGGACTTTTATATGCAAATTAAATGCTGCCAGGTCATATTTCCACATGTCCCTCAGGCATAATCGGTGATGTCATCCCCCCCACCCCCCCCCCCCCCCCCCCGCCGCCCTTTTCCACTCCCTCCAAATAGGTCTATAACACCAATCAATTGTTGTTTCAATTTTATTAAATTTTAATAAATCTCCCAAAAAATATTTCTAGATTCGTTATCAACGACAGCAGGAAATGCTCTGACAAAATTGACCTCGACACGACTTCCCTTAACTGAGGTCACATATTTTCTGGTTTATTATAAGAGAAGCTTACATAGTCTGATTAAGATGGTTGAGTAGTCTCCACAAGCAGTGGTCAACTACACTCTCTTCTACATATCAGAGTTAGATATCATACTTAGTTTCAAAATTTTTTGTTTTTCCAATAATTACCAATTAAGTTTCATCATTTTTATCCACCTTCAGTCTAGATGAATCATGAAATGATGCATTTGTTTCTGGTCATTCAAAAAATTTGTTGTTGGGGGGACGGGGGGGGGGGGGGTTTAACATAAAGAGAAAGAACAAAACTATTTAAAAGTAACTTTAGAAGTACCTTCGGTAACCGTCTTCACGATTGGCTCTTTCTCGTTCGGAAGACGCTTGACTTTCTCGAGGACGGCAACAAAGAAACCTCCAGAGTTCTGATCGTGGGGTACGATCCGTACACTGTCGTGGAGAAAAGCCATAGATCTTACTGTAGCTGGTTAGGTATACACTTACGACTAGAAACAATCAGTGTTTAGTGCAATGATACCTTTACCTTAACAGAACCATGCATTCTTTTCATGTAGGATAGAAATTTACAGTCTTATATAAAAAAACAGAACACTTTGTACATATATGAGAAAGTTGAATACTCTCTTCAACCTTTAAACTGTTGCAATTTGAACAATACAACAAAAATGAATATTTAACAAATTTTTTTTTTTGGGGGGGGGGGCCTTAGAAGAAAGGACTGTATTCTGGTTTTAACAGGGCCTACCCTACAGGAAGCAATTTTTAATTTTTTTGGGGGGCCATAGATGAAAGGTCCATCTTTTGGTTTCCAACAGGGCCTGCCCTACAAGAAGCAAACTTTGAGATGCGGTTTTACCATCGATGAAGGTTAATACGCTCTGCATCCTCCTCTGATGGAGGCCACATGCTCTCAATGTATCTTCTCCTCTTCTTCTCTGGAACATCTTCAGGTTTGGCGTACTCTTGAGGTGTCTCATTGATGACCTGGAAAAATGTGCAATATGTCGAGCAGGGTTTAAAAAATCTTGCTGATGCTTTTGTCGCTATCTCTTGCTCGTACAAATGAAATTATGGGATGCATAAACCACTAGAGGTGGTAAGCTGAGACGAGACCAGTACGGTGTAGAATACGACAGAGTATGAGTATGAGTTCAAGTAGGGACAAGAGAGTATGAGTACAAGTTGAACGCACAATTTCAAGTCTCACCTACGACGGTTAATTCAACAGTGTTATACTGCTTATGCACCCAGCACATGGGTCAAAATCATTAGCTAAGGGCTGGTAATAAATGTAAAGTCCAGCCAATGTTACTTCTTTCGAATTTCAGAGCATTTGTAGCTGATTACCGACAGTATTTACTTTATATTTATTTATAGAGGGTGTTGTATTTTTACAGCAATTATAAGGAACAAAACCGAGGAACAAACCTTCCACGATTTCAAACCGGATCTTCGCTTCAATCCAGGCAACAATCCACTGACATCAGCTAATTGCAAGGCACCTACATTCACATAACAAGAAAAACAAATTTAAGAAAAACTTATTCCAAATACGCTGGAATTTTCAGGGCATAAAAGAATTGCATCCCTTTTGTTCAAAGTGTGAAACTTAATAAAAAAAAAAGTTATAAAGAGAAGAAACGAAGGAATTTTATCATGGGTGTGTGCCTAGTGTTCAAAATGAGGGGACCCTATCTTCCTGTCTCTGCTAAGTGTCCCCAATGCTCCCCTCACCTGTCCCCACAATTTCAAAATCAAACTGCCGACTAGTCATCTGATGTAGTCTATATCATCGATCATCTTGATGTGGCAAGAGAACAGTTGTTACGTCTTACCTTGGGATGTGATTAGTACACCAGACACCACTGCTTCGTTCTCAATGGGGTTGAACGAACACGTCGAATAAACCAGCTTGCCTCCGACGGCCAAAAGTTCTGTGCCACGGTGAAGAATCTGCTTCTGCAAACTTTTTCAAGAGATAATGAAAAGGAAACGTTTTACCTTTTGGCTTCACTATTTTTCCTCAGAAACATTTCTCGGGAACTGAAAATTTGAAATAACGACCGTTATCCCTTACGTTTTCCTTCGTCATTCGTATACGTACAAACTTGTCAAGGCGCTGACACTTGAAAAGAATCAGTTTCAAAGCGTCTTATTTGCCCTCTAGGTGTGATCAAACCTGCCATGAACAGCTTTCTCAGGAATGAAATGTTGAGAACCAAATGATATCATAACTCACTTGCTCATTAGACTATCCACTTGGTGAAATAAATCTAACAGAGTGTCTTTGTTTACGTCAAATTTCAGTCATATTTGGAGTCATGCTCTATTGTAATCTGTGCAAGGAGTTACTGTAACAATATATGGTACTAGCATGTCATAACTTAAGCACTGAATATTCATGAATCATTTGCATAGTATTCAAATTATGCTAGGTGACTCCTCAGTAGCTATGTTATGTAGTTTTAAGGGCTCTGTAAGGAGAACAGATCTTTAATTAATGCAGTTTGATTATGATCATTTGCATGCCATGCTATAACCCTATCTATGAATTAATATACCTATCTTCTCAAGCTTTGACAAGCTTTCAATTTACAGTCTAATGAATTATGAATCCCAGACCAGTGTCACGACACTTGGGTAGATTTGATCAATTCTGTCTAAAGCTAAATCGCAGTTTTAAATTACCTTTTAATATACATCCTTCTATGATAAATACAGTCTGTTTTAAACTGCGTCTCCATGGCAACAATTTCTGAAGAACATAAATTGTTAGAGGATCTGATTACCTAACAGTAGTGATATGTAAATGTTTATACACACATATATATATATATATGAATGCTTACTTGTGCAAAGAAATTGCCGACGTCTGTGCCCACTGCTTCCAAATCATGGTGTTCTTTCTCATTGTTCCATCACCGCTGTAAAATAAAATTCAAAGTCATATGACACGCACGAAAGAAATTCCAAGGTATATCTTTGCTTGATGGGACTATGAAATTAAAGTAACAAGATGTACTGTTTGAAATACAGCAAGAGACTGAGACTGCCATCCTCATACATAGAACATACATATCAATATTCCATTGTTGCTAAGGAACTAGCTTAAGTTTGTTGTACGTTCTTTAAGTATGGTCCTGTCCCATGTCATTTGCCTGTACAACCAAACAAATATTCACAAACAATTTTCGTAAACTACCCTCCTCCTCCCTCCCTCATCCTTCCCCTCCTCCCCTACCCCGCCTCCCCTACCCAATATGTATTTGTATGATGGTACA
>KN892353.1:0-18024 GCA_000934455.1 Apostichopus parvimensis
GGGGGAGGGGAAGCCTAATCGAGTAGATCCTGCAGGTCAGCAAAATAAAAAACAAAACAAAGCAGATTAGTAAATGAACGAGAATAGCGTAAGAGTAAAGAAGACAAGCAAAGCGTTCACAAAATGAGACAAAAGTAAAACTGACTATACTGGGAGACTGCACCAGCCCGGCAATACCACCGTCCCCTCCAAGGAGTACCTAGTCATGGATCAAGCTGTGATTGGTAGTTATTGGTTGGGCAAATGAGTGTTTGGGTAAAATGACGTTGTAGTTCATTGATACCTAATGTACAAACCCATAACCTAATTATCCATTTTTTCCATGGTTGGTGAGGGAGAGGGATGGTTAAGGTACATGGATATTCTGTGCCAACCCAACGATCGAGGGACACTTTGTACAGGGGTAGCGAGTCACAGCAGCCCACACTCAGTGTATCTCTTTGCTAATTTTTTAATTGTCAATGTTGGTCTGTAAATATTTTCCCTCCCTCAACACTGTTAGATACAGGGGCTTAATAGGGACATAAGGGGAATGGGTGTGGGGGGGGGGTGTCCTGCAATTGCCAAATTTTGACTTCTTTTCTCCAAATGTTGACGTTTGTTTAACAAATTTTGAATGAATATCTCATTTTTGTCTTTCCTATGTCCCTATGAAGCCACTGCAGTTAGGGACCTAACCACATTTAAGTTTTTTCATTTTTTATTAATTGATCAACACTTAAATGAAATGTTCTTCAAATATTCAATGCTTTCCAGTACAATATAACCAAAACCATCTTTAAAAGCCCTCCAGATTAACACAATGTGTCAATAATATCAAGTGAACAAAGTAAAAGACAACATAGTCAAGAATTTATTGAAAAGTCTTTTTATTGAAAACTCATCTAACCCTTTACATATATAAATTCATCTATTAATTAATATCCCATGATACAACAACAATGGCCACATGTTGTTGTCACTTGGCATTTGTAGCCAAAATAACCTATTTTATGTTTGAAGCAATGAGAAAATAAAATATACTACAAATGTGTCTTTCCCTGTTACTTCTTTCCACATTATGATGAGTAACCTGTTGTGTACAGTAATACATTTGACATGTAAACTATGCACAGAAGACCGCACCACCATAACTGACAACTATTCAACGTTGAAATGATTTCATTTGAAGGAAATGTTGTAAATCCATCTAAACCTTGTCCTGAATGTCTTTGAAGGTAAACCATTTGCAGACAAAACCTCTATATCTGTGACTTTCATTTGTCTTGTACAAACCCAAGCTAAATTCAGAGCCAGGGTCAACGTAGGCCGAGACCCAACGCTATAACACATGACCACACTGTAAGCCAGTTCTGTACGTACATGATAAAATGCATTCTAAACAATCAAATCTGCCTCCACTTCAAAAAGGAGACAAAAAGCTCAAAGGTTGCAAAATAATAATAATACAAAAAAAAAAACAGTTAGAAGATGCAAAAAAAAAACGAAAAAAAAAAACACAAATGTTAGAATCTGGTTATTAAACAAGAAGATTTATGAAGATACAGAGAAACTTGTAGCCATGATCTGCCACGGCAGGAAGGATTCAGCGTGAAATTAAAAATAAAAATGATAAACTAAACATGATTTTATGACGGAAGCAAGATTTGTATCAAAAGTAACTTAATTGTGAGTGGAAAGACAACATTAGTTAAGGTGAGCATTTCCCAGCATACACCAAAGTTGAGTTTAATATCTAAATCGCAGTATATACACAGTTGGATTCTTGTAGCCAAGACTGGGGAAATAACATCCAAAACAGTTACAGTATGAGTAAAAATTCTCAATTTCATATAGCTGGCTTTTACTTGATCCATACTCTGTATGTAGTATTGTTAGATATTGAGGGGCGCCTTCAGAAGAAGCTGAAAGCCACTGGCAGAGATAAATCATTCTTCTATTACAGGTATCTATTTAGTTGGTGTAACACTACCGGTTTGCAAAAAAGACTTATAACAACTCTGTTTGTGTGTAAGTTCACTACTGAAACACATCACCACAACTTTACACACAGAACTACAAAAATTTAAACTAATTATTACTCCACATGGAAGGTAGAACAATTTATATTCAAATTATATTTTTGGGCAGGTTTATGATGCAGTACAAGAGTTACTTAGTTTACTCTTGGTCATGTCAAATATAACAATACATAATATATAATAATATTCCTAATATGAACTGTACAAACTGTACAGAGGTACATCCTTACATATTGAGACAGTTGAGTGCAAGCCATCAAAACTGGTCCTTTCAAAACGAGCTTAATGAATTTAATATACCACAAAGCAGAGAGGTGAACGAGGAGATTTCTGCTGTTAGGCTCCCAGTCGAGACAATTTTTTTTCCCTTTCGGGTACTTTCATGTCCACTTCAAAGCACTCGTACTGACAGTTTGAGAAGCATGGTTCCATTAGATAATGGTTAGGAACTATTCATACTGTCAGTATCAGTGCTTTGAAGCATAATATGAGAGGACAGTATAGAGTGGTATTAGAACTGGAAAATTCTCCCCACTGGCAAGTGGTAGTATTACGGAAGTAATGAATATTGATGAGTGGCAATGAATATGTATGGTGGTTGAGACTCTTGTTTAATTTTAACTCAAGTGCAGAGCTAATATTATCAATCCTCTCAGGTGTAGCTGTACATATTTCATATCAGGGGTTTAAAATTCTAACAGAGATCCTCAGAAAGAGGTGTACCTCTTTGTGAGGTCACCAGTGAGGTCACCAGTTTGTGAGAGCATTTTCTTCATGGTGAACAATACAACACCCAAATCTTCAAAATGAGGTATCTATAAAGAAAGGAAGGCTTGTGTCCTAGATGCTTAGGACATCTCAATTAAACTATGGAAAGAAAGCACAGAACCATTGAATTCCACCCTGCCAGCTTAAATCCATCAAGCTCTTTACAAAGAAAAATCCACTCCATTTCTAAATGTTTAGACCTTTCTTGGCTAACCTGTGAGTCTCTAAGCGATTTCTATATATAATGAGACCAGAGTAAACTGTTGATTACATCTAAAAGTTTAACACTGTTAATATTTTAGATCCATTAATAGAGTACTATCCATGATATAACAACAAGACAGATTCAGCTAGATGTCAGCGAGATTGGTCACTTACTTCCGAAATTTTCTGTAAAGCAAAGAGAAAACATGTCAGAATAAAAGCACAATTGAAATGTCAAAACAAAATTGACAAAGAAGACAAAGAGATCATTATTATTAAGTGACTAATTGAATGAGGTTTTAGAAATGTGCTCCATTAAAAAAACAAATATCTACCTTCGAGAAATGAGCAATTCTAATTGGTGGCGAAACAGTAATTGCAAAGCTTTAACCTACAAATGGTGAGAAAGTCTTAAATGGAACATGAAAAGGGCTTAAAAAATGATGCATTAATTAATTTAGAAAATCAACCTATCACCGATTCAATAAAGGATGCAAAAAAAACTGTCAACAACTCTACATTAACGACAAAACATTAGTCCATTATATAAGTTTTAATGAATTATGGGAAACTAACTGGGAAATTTTAGATAAAGGGAAAAGAACAAAGAAATTAATGGGTAGAATGGAATTCAAACCAGTGACTCGTGGGTTTAGCAGCCCAGCAAAAGAAATGGCTATATAGGGACCACCACCAACTAAGGATTGGATAGCTCAGTTGGTAGAGAAATGGACTGGACTAGAACTGGACTAGAGAACTGGTACAGTACTGGACAGAGAACTGGACTATTACAGGACTAGAGAACTGCTACAGTACTGGACAGAGAACTGGACTAGAACGGGACTAGAGAACTGGTACAGTACTGGACAGAGAACTGGACTTGTAACACAGAGATCACTGGTTCAAATACCCGTTCTAACCAGAAATTTATTTGCTCTTTTCCACGTGTTAGTCCAATGAGATTTATCCAAAGAGTAATAGAAATGTTGCAGGTTAAAGGTTTACTTACTTGCTGGGCACTGTGTGGTTTACTGAGGGTTGCGATTGTCCTGCACGGCTGGCATACCCGTACGAGCACTGTTGGAATAAATTAATCAAAGCATACTAACATGAAAATTGCCTGAGCGACTAATGTTGAGAGCAGAGTGGAATCATTAATTAATTACTCATTTTATTTTCATTTGGTGAACAACTCCGTACAATCTTTGTTTGATCAATTCCAATCTTATTTCAAGTAACTCTTTGGTCATCTTGGTAAAAAAAAACAAAAAAAAAAAAACAAGAGACAACTCCGTTGTATCGGGAGAAAGATCCATCCATATCTTTTAAATACAACAATCAGTGTTGGAGATGTTACTTCCATTACTAATTGGTAAGGCTAATCACGAGCTAAATAGCATCCTCTTGGGGTTGAGGTTGTGAGATTTCAACAGTCTCTTTTGCAATGGTTGGCTTTCACTTCGAGAAGGTGCTGCCTTTCACAGCAACTGTCTCTTAGATTACAGGTTGAAAGAAGTAAGGCTCACCCTGGATTCAACCTCCTCTTGGCTTCGAGCCTCTCCATCTTCATCCGACTTTCTTTTCCTGTTGGTGGGCGAGTTTGTTGGTGACCCAGTCTTGAGCTGCTCTACATCTGTGAACTGAACTGAGCGACCACCGCCTCTCGTGGGGAGCACATCAGCCTGAAAGCAAAAAAAAAGGGAAAAATGGAACAGATTTGGTAGAGTCAAAAGTTATTAGATGAACAATTATGTATCTTCTTTTTTGTGATAGAGAAAGAAAATGCAATTATATGAAGATATATTTTTCATCCTTCATCAATACAGATTAGATGTTTGTTACAATAACGCAGGATTTGGTTAGGTTCTCAATTTTGACTGACTTTTCTGTTTTTCTGCATTTTTCTGCATGTTCTCCAAATTCCAATCGAATGTACTAAACAACATTGGTATCTTCAGTTTTACTGAGAAGATCTTTCTTGAGAGAAACATTAGGAAGTAGCAACATTTCTTTCTCTTTGTTTTTTCTTTTCTAAATTTGGGTTGGCCCAACAAACTTGCAGTTTAGTAACATAGGATAATATCTGGAGTGAACAGTCTTTACTTCTTCACTTCATTTAAAAAAAAAAATTCTATCAATGAAAAGCAGAATGTATTCCTGCTTGAATTCTGAAGCTGATGTGAATCCTGCTTCGTGTAGGAGATGGAGGAAGATAGATTGCAGCAAGGAGGATTGTTTTATAAAACGGTTTTCTCTGAGAGGCAGGTAGGACTGACCTTATAGATCCTGGTTTCTACCTCTCCTTTGGAGTCCTCCTCCTGATGGGTCACCATGTAGTTATCTGTCTTCTTAAGATCCTTCACAGATGGAGTGTTCACAGTCTTCTTCTTCTTCGGACCGACAGGTTGGAGAACCGTTTCTGACAGAGAAGAAGAAAACAAATGCCATCAATTGTAACCTTCCAACTTATCAATGTTTAGACAGATTACTGGGCCCAAGGTTCTGACTAGTTTGGGATTCCCAAATTCTTTCCCATCTTTGCAACAATAATAGTAATAATAATGACAATCAAAACCATTTTGTTGGGTGCTGAAAAGCATGAGCACTTTTAAACATCTTTATATCTGCTACTTGTGTTGGAATAAGCGCCATGAGCACTGAAAGCTAACAAAATGGTAAAACTCATGATCTACTCATCCATTCAAGACGTCCCTCTTTCGAAGGTAACATGCTTTACTAACCAAATCTCTCAGTGATGAATAAAAAAATAACAATTCATTGATAGCATCAACAAGTGGAATATAATTATGAAAAAATTGGTTTTGTGCAAGTGTACAAGTATCAACAAAGAGGGGGCAGGTGACTTGCTTTCTTAATTACACCTTGCCATCTCTTGCCATCTCTAACCATCAAGTTTGTGCCATAAATTCTTACCAGTGTTGAGGGTAGATGCTGGTTTATGGTCCACCCAAACAGCGTTTGAAGTTGACCTCGATCTGCGATGCCTGACCTTGACAGGGGGCGCTGTCCGTTTGGGCGGAGGGGACTGTGATCTGTTGAGGGTTGGTTTTGTCTTTGGTCTCACAGCGGGTTCTTCTACCTCCTGCATCACTTGATCCTCCTCGGATGGCACGACGTCACCACTTCCAGAACCGCATACAATCTGTTTCAGTTGATCTAGCTGGGCATTCTTCACCCAGAGTCTGTTCTCATACTCCATTTTGTTAGCCTTAACCCTTTTACCCTAAAATAACAAGAAAAAAAACCATAAAGAGAGGGAAAAAAAAAAAAGAATTACATATACCGTCAGTAAAAGTCCAGGTAATACTTATGCTAATTCAACTAACTGGAAATGTTGCTTAAGACTGTACCACATATAGCATAGGACTTGTATAGGCGGTGTACATTACAATGTCACATATAATAATAACATTAAAAAAAAAAAATAACAACATTAAAATAACAAAAATAACATTAAACTTGTCACTTATGTAGACTTATATCAAATCAGTGTCACCCTTATGTACAGCAGCTGGTCTTAGATTGCAGTGTTTTCTTCTGCTATCAAATTGGGCTCGATCAAAAAATACATTGTTACATGAATGTTACAAGAAAGGCTTAAAATATGCCATCTCCTTCTCCCACCTCTCCTCCTCACTCTGTTCAACTAACCATCTCCTTCTCCCACCTCTCCTTCTCACTCTGTTCAACTTACCATCTCCTTCTCCCACCTCTCCTTCCCACTCTGTTCAACTTACCATCTCCTTCTCCCACCTCTCCTTCTCACTCTGTTCAACTTACCATTTCCTTCTCCCACCTCTCCTTCTCAATCTGTTCAACTTACCATCTCCTTCTCCCACATCTCCTTCTCACTCTGTTGAACATACAATCTCATTCTCCCACCTCTCCTTCTCACTCTGTTCAACTTACCATCTCCTTCTCCCACTTCTCCTTCTCCCACCTCTCCTTCTCACTCTGTTCAACTTACCATCTCCTTCTCCCACATCTCCTTCTCACTCTGTTGAACATACAATCTCATTCTCCCACCTCTCCTTCTCACTCTGTTCAACTTACCATCTCCTTCTCCCACTTCTCCCACCTCTCCTTCTCACTCTGTTCAACTTACCATCTCCTTCTCCCACCTCTCCTTCTCACTCTGTTGTACTCCTTTAAGAGCCAGACGAAGCTTGTCCCTCTCCTGCATTTCTTTCTGGAGCTTCTTGTCTTTCTCAGCGAGCTGTGGTCAGGAAGATCACCAATCAATGCAATGGGTTGTTATATAATAGATAGTCATAGTACTAGTTGAATTCCCCCCAGTGTGAGTTTATCGATATATTATATGCAAAGACTTACAGTTTACTTTAACATCCTTTATCACATTCTACCAATCGCACAACCCATATAGTACCAACCTTGCTGTTAAATGTTCTGGCTATGATCGAGGCACTTGTGGTGTTTTCGGTCTAGTATGGTTCGGAGGGGGGGAGTGGTGAGTGTTTTGAATTCCATTTAGTTGAAAATTAACATACTTTACATGTAAATAAAACTGCTTAACAATCTTGGTTTGGTGTTGAATTTTTGCGACACTAAATTTTTCTGATTAATTTACCTCATTTTGAATGCCTCTGTAAGCTTCGTCGTGACCTCTGTTGATGTTTTCTTTCTCATTTTCAAATATTCTGACTTTCTTCTTATATCTATCCACTTCTTTCTGTAGATCGAGATTTGCAGCCCTCACAGCCTCCGTCTCTCTCTCAAATTCCTGAAGACGCAATCTGAATGCTTCCTCTGAAAAGCAATAACTCTAATTCATCAACAAAGCTTCATTCGTGAGCTGGTTTAATTCAACGGCAAGTTTAATTCATGAACAACTCGAATCCATCAGCTATTTAATTTACAAGCTCATGTTCAGTCTGGTTAACATCTACAACCACTGATATGAGTAACCTACTAGAGGTTACACTGTTTCCCTCAGATTACACCACTTCAAAGCTTATTTCATAGCACACCTTGCAAAATTTCTTTCTAATTCACATTTCTTTGCAAATTTGCTCCTTTTTTGTTCTTCAAGTTCTGAAATAGTTTAAAGGTTGCATTAATTTTTCTTTTAAAAGAAAAAACCAGGTCAAAATTCCTTTTTGATATGTTAAAGAGGAACATAATCTAAGATTCTGGTGAAATTTGCATTCATTCCTATGTACAGTTTTTGAGATATTGACAGTTGAAGTTGCCATGTACCAAAAGTGAACTTGAAGCAAACAGGTGCGACGTCATTGTTGCACACTGATAAATAATGTTTTGATTTCCTTTAAAAGTTACATCTAATTTTATATTCCACAATTGGATGCATCCATAATGTGAATGTACCGTAGGCATTGGTATTTTATAAACTTCACATACCCATTAGACAAAATAGTAACCCTATCCAATCCAAGGTCAAATCAATAGACTGAATAATAATGAAAAAACAAAACATCATTTGTCAATGTGCAACTATGACATCACCCCTGTTTGCTTCCAGTTCACTTTTGGGTAGAATATCAGATACCCTCAACTGTCAATATCTCAAAAACGGTACATAGGAATTGAAAGCAAATTTCAGCAGAATGCTTAGATTATGTTCCTTTTTAACATATCAAAAAGAAATTTTGACCTGGACTAGTCTTTTAAATCATAACAGGAGTCAATGGATAAAATACAATACTAACTCATCGTGAGGATGCCAGGCTTACCTTTTCGTAATCTTTCGCTATCTAAAATGTTTCTTCTCTTTTCTCTTTCAGCCAAGAAAGACAGGAGATTGGAAATCACATCCTCATTAGGATCATTCATCTAAAAATGAAAACAAAGATATTCATGGCAAATGTTAACTGATTACTAAGGCATTAATTATTATATTGATGCAGTTAAAAAAAAATCAGAAGGTTTATGGCCCTAACTTTTTGAGGTCTAATGTCCAAAATATGGGGGAAATAAAAGAGATGTGTACAGCTAACTCTCAGTTGTAGATTTAACATGAGATCCACCTAAGCCATCAACCAACATAAATGGTCAAATCTTTAATTCATGCTAATTCACAAACATCAACTTAAAGCAAGAGATTGTAAAGTACAAAATATCTGATATTTTTATTAGGAATCCTGTCCCTGGAATACTTTGAAACTGTATGATAAAGTATAAACAAATGAGATGCCACTCAAGAGATTCCTAGCAAACATATGAGTAAAAATGTAGAGCATGGTAGCAGATGAGTTTGACATTTTCAATGCCACTTTGAGAGTTCCTAATAATGAGTTAAATAGAGGCACAATCTTCTGTGGTGTATGGCATTTTAATGATTTTTTTTTTAGTATTAATTATAATTTGAAATCATTTCTAAGTTGTGAAGCTACCCATTGAGACATACAATTGTTTATCACACTAATCCCAGCAACCTGCATTACTACTGGAGGCTGGCATGATTTGTAGAATAACAACTACACCAAAAATCACAACTTTTGTCACATAAATGCTGATAATTTTGTCACATTAAACACAATCAGCATCCATTAGTCTTTTGTCTCTTTCTTCTTTTATATATATAAAATATCACTTTTTCAAAATCAGTCTGTTTGGGAATGTTACTGGACCAGATAGCTCACCTGTAGAGCAGGGAAAGGTGGTCCCAGCGTAATGACTGCTGGTCGTGCAGGCAGGCTGGCCCTCGGAGTTCCTTCTTGTTCTAACATCTTTCTGTACATTTGATGAGCTGCATGAAACAAGTTACAAAAAGGATTGTGAAAGAATAAATGCAATGTATAACCTCAGAGGTGAAGGATTAAGCGATATGAACATCACCTAAGCAGGGAATTTTGTGAAGTGGTTCTGAATTTTGAAGTGCTAAACACCTTTGCATTTGTATAGCTATTTGCCCATATGGCTATGTGATACCAGGCAACTTATCCCTTGCCAAAGACTCTCCCTGTGTTTGGATAAATATCTTAAGACAGACATGGATTTACATTTCATGATTGAAATGTCAAAACTTCAATATTTATTTCATAGCAAATCATGTTTTCTGCTTCTTTTTTTATTTTATGAAAAATTACTAGTGCTTAGTTCTGTATTTCTCCTCAACCCAATGGTGTAATCAACAGATACTAACTCTGCTCACATGATGACAGTTTCATTTATTTAGTTCTGTTAGGCCTTTGACGTTCTGATATGAAAGTAATATAGACATAGGCTAAGCGTTTGAAACTTTCTGTGACTAGTAACAGATTACAGGAGGTATTAAACATCTACTATGGCAACCAAGGCATCAAATTAACAATACATATTGTGCTCTACTCTAGTGTGTTCATACAAAGTGAGAGACCCAAAACACAAAATTCAATATAACGGTTGAAAATTCCGATATCTATCTTGGTGGGAGCTCACCTCTTCTCCTTCCTGGTGTCAGTCCTGTCTCAAACTTGGGTCCAGCTGGTCTTGCAATCTGCACCTCTTGAGTTACTTCTGCAAACCTCATGACATGCTACAGGGCAAAGAAGAAGATACTGTGTGTTGCCATTATTTGATTCACATTTCCCACTTTGGTCAAAAACTTATAGCTCTTTTCTTTTGAGTAAGTTCTTGGTTCAACATATTGCTTAAAAGGGGCTCAAACCAAAATATAAAGGGATGGATTGTTTAAATTAAGTTTCTTATTATAACCTATAATCAACAATATATGTGAAGTTTGCAGAGATAATATTCAGTATTTCAGCAAGCCACCCTATATGTTAAAATGCCAATAAATGTAATCAATATGGACTGACCAAAGTCTGTTGGCCGAGACTATCTGTCTGGTTTGTTTCTAAAGAATAAGTAGAATTGATCTGTTTGTTTTGATAGAACTCAGAATTTAGTTCAAAACATATGTATCCTAACATATGAATCCTAACATATGTATCCTAACACTTCACTATGCTACCTACCGTGGTCTCATCATAATCAGCAGCTTTAGGGTTGACGCAGACCACCATCCTCACTTTACCTTCTCCATCAAAATAATTCTTGAATAAATGAGTCACTTTGGAATCTCTGTAGGGCACAATCTTAAAAATAAAAATAACACAAATACAAGATATATTTTCTATAATTAACTTTCAAACTGAACATACAATCAACCAATAATGATAGGTTAGGTACCTGCATATCACAGACTTCACAGTGAGTAAATCTTCAAATTTTACAACAGCAGTCAACCACATCCCCCCCCCCCCCCCCCTGTATACACACATTCCTGAAAGTGTGACAGCAGCCCCTTAATTATTTGAAGGCAATCTTAGTGATAGCAGAAATCCTACCTTGTTAGCATTATTTGTTTGGTTCTCCCTCAGTAATTCGATACATGTTCTTAAGGTCATCAGGGAAGCATTGATGTTGCCTGCTTCTCTGAGGCGGTCTCCGGATGTCTTGGTGCGATGTGTTCTTTCGCTTCCTGCTAGATCTACCAGTGACAACTGACTCAAGCAGATTTCATTTTTGTCCTGAGTAGACAAAGACCCAAGAAAGATTGAGGAATGAATACTGAATAGATGGAGACAAATCTTATTTCTTAATTAAAAGCACTCATTGATAGCATCCATTAATATGACAGTGTAGCACTGTAAGTCAAAATGAACCAAGACTAGTTCATATTCTTCTGCTAACAGGTTGACAAAGCTTAAAGAAAATAATATTCTACAGGACACAGATGGGCGTGGGGGAAGTATGAGGGATGGGGCTCCGAGGGACACTCCTCATACCTAGATAAGTTTGTTTGTGATGCTCTTTGTGTTTGGCCAACATTCAGACACTCTTGGACCTAACAAAGGGCAGGAATGAATATGGAATCATATTTCCTCAATGTCAGAGAAGTTTTAGAAACTTTACACAATCCATTTCAATTAATATGGAGTAAAATAAAATGGCATGGTGCTGGGAGAATAAATGTGAGAGAGAGAGGAGGTTGGGAGAAGAGGGTGGGGGTAGGGAGAGAGAGAAAGAATCTCTGATACCTCAACTATTCTTGCCAAGGCTCAATTAAGCATAGAATAATATACAAGCATAACATGCAATTGGCACTGAACGGGAGCTCCAAATTTTCCCGAGAAGTTACTCAAGAACAGGTCTAACAAAAACATGACCTGTTGATTCCATTGGTAAAATGTTCCCCCACCTACCACTGCCTTATAAAACACTCCATCCTACCTGTAAAACTTCCTCTCCAGCTGGATCTAATGGAGCTTGGACAAGTCTAATGTTGAAGACACTGTGACTACGACTTGATTCTGTGTTTAGCTTAGTGTGTGCTACCTTCCTCTGCTTCTGACCTAATGAAATAGAGATAGAAGAGGAAAATCTTAAGCTTAAATAGTACAAGAATCTTTAAATACAATGTTAATGTATTTAATATCATTTGCAAATCTACATCTAATCCATCCATGGATGATCCATCCATGGATGATCCATCCATCCATCTGGATGATACCACATGTGGTATATATATATGTGGTATATATATAAATGTGGTATATATATATATGGAATGTGGTATATATATATATATATACCATGTGGTATATATGTGGTACCACATACCACATGTGGAATGTGATATATATATACACATGTGGTATATATATATACTGTACCACAACTTGAGCATGCTTCATTGTTTGTAACAATGCCCTTTTGTTATTTCAGCTAAAGCTGGAGGGAAGAGGGCTGTCAAAACATACAAATCTGTCTGTTGAATATCAAAACGTTTTGTTGGCTTTAAAGCTGGCGAGTCTAGGATAGTGACCAGTCCAACATTTCAAAGACTTTCCTTCAAGTTATACAATCAGCTTCTACCTCCAGGACTATCAAGTTTGACATTGCCACTTTGCACTTGTCATGACTAATACAGAATAACCATTTTAGAATGCACATTCATTGCGAACACACAAACAGTTTTCTTGTGCTATGAAACTGCTTCATGAAAAACTTGTTATCTTGGGGTGGGGGGCGTGAGGAGTTGGTTCAGAAATATATAAGTAATGGAGGTTCACTGTCAGAACAGAATGACTTACCCTTCAGGAATACAATGTAGGCTTCATCAGCGCTCTTCACCTCTACTTCGTTACAGTTGGCAACGTACATGTTGTGGTTGGAATCTTCACGCAGCGACTTGGATGGCAAGGATCTGAGGCAATTGAACGAAGGCAAACATGAGATCAGTGAAACTTTTCAATGAGCATTAATTAACATGAGAGTTATTTCACTCACTTCTTTGTATATGTTATAAAATACTGAAAAATGGACAAAATTTACACTTCCATGCCAATGAGAGGCATACATATATGGATTTATATTTATCTCATCTTATCAACACACTTTGTTACTGTGATCATATTACTACAAGTCTAATGGTCTTAGTCTTTGGAAAACCAAATCTCATTAATGGAAAAGGTTCCTGCGACTTGTCTGTCAAATATATTAAACGGTAGGTACATGAAAATGAACACTACAGAACAAATACACTGCTTACACATTCATGATCACACCATAGACCCAATGGTAGTCAAAAACTGGTAGTCAAAAACTGCCGCTTTCTGCAGCCAATGTAATTGTATTAAATTGTAAAGCCAAAATTTTGATACATTCTACTGATTATTTGAAACCCACACTAATTGATGATTACTTCCTCGAGGGGATTAAATTTACTATATACATTATTTTGTTTATTTATGATTGAAAATGTTGTGCACATGAAACAGTTTAAATATCTGCTAACAAGTCAACAAATTTTGTGTCACAGAGTACAACAGTAGCAGAACACTGATATACTCATGATCTTATCATACTGTATCTACAAAA
This sequence comes from Apostichopus parvimensis, assembly GCA_000934455.1. Lineage (NCBI taxonomy): Eukaryota > Metazoa > Echinodermata > Holothuroidea > Aspidochirotida > Stichopodidae > Apostichopus > Apostichopus parvimensis. The sequence continues at coordinate 13,860 of KN892353.1, forward strand.
CTGCAACATGGTATCCCAGCAACAAAAAAGTATATAAGAAAAGTATAGTATTGACAAAAAGAGGCAACAAAATATAATTGATGCAAAAAGAAAATTGATTGCAAGAAAGCACCAAATGGAAAAAACAGTAAGACACATAACTAAACTCACATGCAAGGCTACAATAAGATATATATTTTTTTTTACAGAAATGCATTTTTAGGCTGGAAAGATGAAAACGTAAAACTTTAGGTGGACTGAAGACTCTCATTTACAGTAGTAAATTCAGATGGTACTCAATAGCGATGCTCAATAATTACAACCGATTCAAGGAAACATGCTTGGAAGAAGATAAGAGATCCGTCAGGATATATGTCTGATTTATGTAAATTAGGTTACATTCTGTTCATTGTCACTGTAAAATAGTTAATTAATTAACGTTATATATGTCATTCAACAAACGATGTACGTAAGCCTTTTGTTAAGGCTCACAAGGCATCGGTGTTAACAATAACAGAGCAGTGCACCCCACTGAACACCAAGATATGGTAGTTACAGTAATCAACAGGACTGCACTACCATGACTCTCAAAAATTTACTGATCACTTGATAAAAAGACTTGTGAAAGAAACTAGCTTTAACAACTTTTGAATCCACAATCCCGGGCTATACTGCCTTAAAAATGTTGAATGTGCCCTTTTCAAATTCCCTTTCTAGCCCTGAAACTCTTCTTGTTACACCCCCCTGCACAGTTTATCTACTCAGCCCTTTCATAGTATTAGCTCCTGCTTTATTCCCTATACCAGTCTGCTTTTGTATTAGTTTGCTAACATGCAGGAGCAGTTCTCAGCTCGCACAGGCTTCTCGACCCCCCCTGCCCGCCCCCCCCCCCAAATTCACTAGCCTCAGCCTGTTAAGTTTAAATCTGTTGTTAGTCTGTTTTTTATTTCAGTCAACCTTTGTCCTTTGATGATAATACCATGATCCAAACAGTAGGTACTGCAGTTTGACATTTTCTTCTCTTTACAGTAAACTTAACAGACTAACAATTAAGCCTATGGTGATAATCATAAACCATGTTATCAGCTACAGTTACATGAACTATCTCTATGGTGTTTCTTTAATTAAAAGACAACGCAACATGATAACTGGAAGTTTCCCCGAGCTGCCTGATTCCAGGAAAAGCAGTATGTTTGGATAGAGATGGCAGGCATGCTAAAGTATATAGTAAGTGATTCATGCTCCTCCAGGAATGGAGTATATCCTCTTTTACCTGTCACTAAATGTATCCTCATCAATACGAAAGCTACCATCCAGAAAGATGAACAGAATGAAAAATAAAATTTAGGTTCTTACTAAATAATAATAATTTAAAAATAAGATGCCAGAAACAAAGGTACCACTGTATAGTTAATTTATAACAGACGTTATCACATCTTGGTCATAACACAAAGGAATTAAGTCCAATTCTGTATTTCTGCATTTTATTATTCAAAAGGATGACAAACACTGTGAACACACAATTCTACATTCAGCTAATGAGGTTTGAAAATAGAAAGGGAGGGTAAAGTTGGAGGTGTTAGCCAAAAGGTTGAGCAAGGTAGATATTGCAGTTGCATCAGGAAGGAGGTGGGGTTTAGGCTGGGAAACAAAGAACAGACAGTGTATAGGGGAAGTCTGGGATCATTGTAATTACCTGGCATTCTACATGTCTGGTATTTATTTTCTTTGCATGTATCAATTGGCCAGCAGATATGGTCATTTTCACAATCAGTGGTGTAACTTTTGTACACTCAGGCCCAAAATTTCAAACACCATATATATTGAAATTTTTACTAACATCACATGTTAAAGGGTTCAAATTTTTGTAACTTCAACTTCTCGGAGCTTAAACATATACGTTTATGGGTGTAATTTTTCGGTGACTGTATGACTCTAGGAAACTTTAAGCAAAAAGATATATTTTTAAGCAACCATATTTACACAGAGTTAAAACAGTACTCTGATTCAAGTAAACTTTAAAATGCTTATCATTATATGTTACTTAAAAATGAAAAGGATTTGGCAGAAAGTTTTTAATACTATTGCAGATATTTCCATGTTAACGGAAAATTTATTGGAAATCAAGGATTTTTTTTCTTAATTTCAACTTTAAACTATTTAAAAAAAAGATAAGGCCAAGTCAAACACCCTAAATAATGTCTCCTCACAGAGGGCTAATATCCAATCCAAGTTGCCCAAAAATCCATGCAGTTTTGCAAAAGTTGGAATTTTCCCACTTACGCGTTTCGGAGGTGACGTTAACATTTTACATGTGTTTCGGAGGTGACAAAAATGTTTACAAGTTGTTTTAAAGGCTTTTTTTGCTAATAACAAAGAATTAAACACTTAATCTCAATGTATATTCATTACATCTTTAATCAAACACTGATTTAAATAAAAAATATTTCTGCCAAGTAGCAGAGAATGTACGTCAACTACCTGTACAACTAGTGAAACAAGTGAATGAATACAGAACACAGAATACAATAGTTTTATGTTATAAAAGAAAGGTAAATGTCAGGTAAAGCAAATATGGGCATTTGAAAAGCAATTGTAAACATTGGGTTGAAGTCTCTTACTGTAGCACTCATATTGCAAATGATTATCTCACATACAACATATACCTTTAGTCTCTTTTGTTTCGGAGGTGACGCTAAATGTTTACACAACCCAGAGGGCTTGATTCATGCTAAAACACATAGAACTTACCTTGGAAAGTATGAAAAACATTAGAAGGATATGTTGATAATATTTTAAAGACATTCATGATACTAGAACTATGACTGCTTTTGCTGCCATTCATGATAACTTGGAGACAATACTGTATCCATTCAAAATCATTTGGTTAAATTTTCACTGTTTTGGCTAATTGCATATGAAATATTATATCACAAAGAAATGATTAACATTGCGTAGCCATTAGTCATTCTGACTGCTAGTTACAGTATCATTTATGTTGGTTACACTTTTAGCAGTGAAACTGACTGTCACATTCCTGTAACCTTTACAAATTTGAAGAGGACATTCAGTCTAATATTCTGGGAAAAACACATCATTAACATGACCTAACCACAGTCTATCAAAGTTTCAGTGAAAAGTTAGGTTAACAATTGTCAAAAACTGCATAAATAATGGGCTAATATCATTTAACAGCAGCTTGGCTACTATGGCCTTGTTCACATTTAAGAATGCACCCGTACTTCAAGTCCGCATGGGCAATTAATTCCCTTAGTGTGAACACTCCTTTACTCATACTTCAAGTCGGCATGCAGTGTTAAGAATTTATCCTCCTTTCTGGGGTTTCATTCAATCGCTATTGCATTCTCAATAAATGTAATGTGAATGGTCGGAGACTTAATGGTGACCCGAGATTTCCGATATATCAAGTTGCAATTGGGCGGGTAGTACGTACATGTATGTGTTTGTCAGAGCGTTGCCCTTCTTAACAGAAACACTACCAAACGATGCTATTCGTGAACCCATTTCATTTTCTTTGAACCGATTTGACCAACACTGCAGAAAAGACACGGTAACGGTTGTGAGACAAAAACATCTAATTGACAGTCCACTTAAATCTACTGTAATAACCATAATTTCATTGTACGCCGTACTGACAGATTTTTTAAGAGGCCAAACTCTGTAATTTGATGGTTATTTCAAAAAGGTTGATTTTGGGTTCGGTTGCTATGGAAGATAGTAAAAGGCTAAAACCATTACGTCTGGCCTGGCCTATAAAGAAGTTGAACTAGCCTGCTGTATACAGATACAGTAGCCCTTACTAGGTCTTTAGACCTAACATTAAATGCCTTCGATGTTAGATTAGCCTCAAATGCGACATCAAGCAGTGAAACACTGACTAGCAAGATCGTTTTCTCATCCACTTGAGGGTTTGGAAGAAATTCAAATCTGGGTTAACATGTTATGGTAATGCCATTACGGAGTGGTTTGAATACAGTATACTGTTTATGTGCGATGATTGAACATTGCCGTGCAGTGGTGTACAGAGTAGTACGTACTAGTACAGCACATAAGACAATGGCAAAGCACAGGGGGAATGTAAACAGCTGATATGACCTTTTCACGCCTGCGCAGTATATTAATCTCGCAAGCAGACGAAACTTACTCGTTCTGAAATGTGAATGCG
>KN892353.1:18908-29920 GCA_000934455.1 Apostichopus parvimensis
GACCACAGGCAGATTAAGCTAATATCTGATAAATTTGTCCCATGTTAATAAAGTTTTAAAAACTGCATGTTTGGTGATTGTGATCTTTTATGGACCGCACTTCGTTACTAATCGATCATTTCATTCAAGTTTATTAATAGAACTAATGTAAGCAATGGGTACGTTATCTCTTGTCCAGAAAGGGGAAAAAGTGGCAAAAAAACACATATTTGTAATTTATTCATCACCTATGCATGTGAGAGTTTCATTAATACTTTCTTCAGTTTGTTACAGTGTTTTCTAAGGGAGATCAAGTCATCCATTAGCATATGATGGTACACAAACAGCAGAAATGTAAAAAATGCAGTGTTAACAATATTGTGTCACCTCCGAAACATTAATTTACAGTTTAATTCAAATTTAACATAATTAATAGAGGACCTTTTAAAAGATATTATCATACTGGTTGCTACACCTCTACAGAATTACTGTAATATGAGATTTAGCCAAGGAAGATGTTTATTGGATAAGTAGAGATCAAATTTCCAACTAACCTGTTTCGGAGGTGACGAGGTGTTTCGGAGGTGACGCATGTTAACGGAAAGTTAAGAATCTCCCAGAAATTAAAACGACTGGTCATGTTGTCACAACTTTTACTCAAATATTACGTTAGGGGGTGAGGCATATTTTAATAAGTTCAAAATGGCTATACTATTGTTTACATAAATCTTGGGCTGAAGAATGCTTTGTTTCGGAGGTGACGGAAAAGTTAACGGAAAAGTTAACATTAAATTTGAAATTTACACAATTTTTTTAAGAATTCCAAATGAAAAATATTTTAGGCCCCAGATATTAGACACATTAGTTATTGTAATAATGCAACCTTACTTAACAAAATTTACACTGCTTAACTAGAACTTAGTTGCAGTCAAACTTAGGTACCAATTGTTAACGGAAAATGTCACCTCCGAAACGACAAAATCTAGCCACCGGTCCTTGGAGAAGGAAAGGAAGGAAACCTGGGGAACACAATTGCATTTTAGTTTGGACACTTGTTGATAATATCAACCAAATAAGAACTGGAAAATACCTTCCACCAAAAAGTACAGGCTCTGACAAAAACAGTGTAGTTGAGAGTGTACGGCTGAACTAGCATATTTTAAGCATATTTATGGCCACCAAATCCACCTGAAGAAACCGAGAAAGTTCGTTAAGCTACCCAAGGTAGACTTCACTTAGGATGGTCAAATGGCAAAAAATCTAAGAATTCTGGTATTTGGTCACTGAGTTACAAAGCAATAAGTGCCAATATTGAAAGTTACACCACTGATTGTGAAAATGACCATATGCCATGTGTTCTAAAAGGAATTTGTTGCAAACTACATGTATATGTACACTGCAAAGATTTGTAGCATTTCTAATAAATCCATTCATGTTAAATTTGTTGCTTATGTTTTAGTACAATGTTTCGTAATAGTGATTTTTGTTTCTTTCTATCAATTTTGTAAGTCTTAACGAAATATATAGCAAGGTTAACATTTAATATAGAAATAAAGATTTTCCTTTTTTTCTTTTATTCTTTGTGCTGTAACATGTTCTTGGGGCACATGGTTGTTAATTTGATCCCAAGTTGTTCAACATACTATGGATTCATTTGTGCTTTTAGCATTTGCTAATAGCTTAATAGCTGTCAGGTATCCGATCAGCGCAATACAGTCAAACAAAAGCTCAGTTTTACGACACTATCTCTTTCAGCATAGTAGTGGCTAGTAAGCAAATTAGCGGAGCAGCTTTGGTTAGTTCTGAAAGCATAATTCGCACAGGTTTGATGTTATCGCTTCAGCTAACTAGAGGTATATAAGCCTAAGGAGGGATTGGTAAGGCAAGGTTTGACACATAATGAAACGTACAAAGCATTTGGGTCATTGCCAACTCCTTTGTTTTGAGAAGAAAACCTGTCAAAAGAAAAGAGAAAGCAACAGGACTGTAGCAACCACTCCCAAATAAAGTTACTAAAGTGACCATTATTTTCTCCTGAATCATGGGGACAGAAAATTTCACCATGCATGGTCATGCTGAAAAGTTAGCCAAAACATTCAAGATTACGGTCAAAACAATAAAAACAAAATGTTAATCTGATACTACTTGGTATTAATTTAAAAAGAATTGATCTATTGCAGTATTCAGTCTAAATAATTTTAAATTGTTTACCCATTGTTGTCATTTGTCATGAGATGGATTATCTTCCTACAATAAGAATGAAGGGACATTCAATAAACACAAGCTTTTCACAATGCAGTGTATTTAATCAATTACCAGGATTCCCACACTTACTTGAAAAAGAAAATTCATGACTTTCTCCGCAACAAAATTGAAAAAATTTCCTGACCTTCTTCATAAACTATTTCTGCACTTCCTTTTATCACAAATTTTTTTGAGGAAGAAATAAGAATGGTACTAGATAGTATTTAAGATACTTATTCCATTTTCCATTTCTTTTGACATTTCTCCAGGCCCTGGAAAATGATTTTAAAACTAGCCATGAATCTTCTGTTACCATGGGAACTCATATTATAGTTTCCTTTCTCATCTCTACATTAAAGAAACTCCTAGTGAGTAGAACTTCAAATAAACAAAACAGTAATCATAAAAGTTGAAAGTACAAAACTGATGAACATTGTTTCCAAGTCATCTTTGTTATGTGATAGAGATGCTAGTGATGCACAGTTTTCTCCTAGAGATGTAAGAAACCTCCAATTCCATTTGAGTGGTATCAGTTTAAATATTTATTCACAATGAGGACAGAAGACTTGAACAAGTCTTAAGTCACATTTTCTTGACTGTTTAATACTTTTCGTTATAAATATAATTGCAATTAGTTTTCTTTACTGTATACATGTATTGAAAATGTTTTTATTCTAGAACACAGAAGGTTTTAAATGGCGGCATGCATTTCAATGTCAACACTGCTGATGTTCAGCTCAAAAATATAAGCAAGACAGAGAAAAAGTGAAAAATTTTACACCCTTGTAGCTCACTATGACATCACAGATTGACATAATGGCAGTCCCCCTGACACTACACTTGAACCAAAATATCTCCCCCAAATGGAACAAGATTTTCCTTTGATATTCTGGTAAGTTCTTCATCACAAATATCTTCATCATACAAGATGAAGATAACCGAACTGGGTGTGCTGCTCTTGTTAGTTGTTCCACATTTCATGACCCAAAAGTATTTATTTCCTTTTGGCAAAGTTCACATGGCCCTCACAGTGATGAAATTATATTCTCATGAGGAAGCAGTAGGAAGGCAATTCCAAGAAGTTAGTATAGTCTTATATGAACAGGTATAATACATCATGAAACATTCTTTAAAAACTTCTCATCAGCAATACTCACAGGAATGAGTAAATTAAAAAAAACAAAATTGTGATAAATTGCTGAGAGAGAATTATGTCGCCTCTTGATGAGGCGAACATGACAAACCCAAGGGCCCTGACTGTGACTGATGTGTCATTGACACATACCTTAGTCATCAAGAAACATGACACACCTATGACACCTGACACCTATGCCACACCACATGACACACCCAAGGGCCCTAACTATGGCTGATGTGTCATTGACACATACCTTAGTCATCAGGAAACATGACACACCTATGACACACCCCATGACACACACAAGGGCCCTAACTATGACTGATGTGTCATTGACACATACCTTAGTCATCATGAAACTTGACACACCTATGACACCTGACACACCCCATGACACACCCAAGGGCCCTAACTATGACTGATGTGTCATTGACACATACCTAAGTCATCAAGAAACAGTGCTGAGCTTTGAGTGTCTGAACACTGATCTAGATGCACAAGTCGTTTCTGATCAAGAAGCAAGCCAGGGTCCATAAATTCATTTTAGGCTTGGAAGAATTACCTTTGTACCTGTTCTATTAACATCAATAATGACTTACTTTGCAGAAATGGTATCTGGCATTTCTTCCAGCAGATCATATATGTAGTTGTTGTAGATTTCCACATACGATACAAAGACACTGTACATGTTGTCTTCAACCAGACCGTTGACCCTTGTTGTGTCGGGAACTCGGACTAGGTTGGAAAAGTCTTCTTTCTCTTTCCTGCAACGAAAACAACATGCTTGGAAAAATGACGAAGCTGTTCACCGTTTAGCCCAAAAAACACCAAGGCGTTTGTAATGTTCATCTTATGATTCAGGGGTGAAGCAAGAGAAAAAGAGCTAAACAATTAAACTGATAATGTTACCGATAGCCAAAATATTTATCAATTATTTCCAAATGAAAAGAACACTTTGGTACCAAGACATACTGAAGATGTTTTTTAAGCTTGAACCCTGATCTATAAGTAGAGACAATTTATAACCTAATGGTAGACCCTCTGAGTGAGGATAACTCTTCTCAACTTTGATTTTACAAAAAAGAAACATCTTTGATATTTCAAAATAGGTTGTTTATGACACTACCCGTGATCACATCCAAGACGACCGATCCTTAAATAAACTACAAAGACGAAACACGATACAGAATAAAGCTCAACAAACTATTAATCTGATGACAAAATCTCTTCAATATAGCCTTTCAACTCTACACATTTGTTCCTTTTTATTCCAATAATTTTTCCAACATCTTGTAGTCCACATTAGTTAAACATTTTCCGTCAGTCAGAGCTAATGTAAAATCATTAAGATATTAAACAACCTTGGAAGAGCACACTTTTGGGAGTGAATCAGCAAGGCGAGCATGTATGCAAACTGTTCTCTCCTGTAGACTCCACATGTCATCATGTCATGTGACCTACCTCCTTGGGGTACTGGTAGTCCTCTGCGTGAGAGGCATCAGGTCCTTCTTCTGTCTCTCCATCATAGCATCTGCCTCTGTCTGTACATCCATCCCGTTAGCCCTGTCTGGTCTGAAAACCTGAAATGTCACAGAATACATGGATTCGGTTGTCATCGCTGGTTAACTTCCAACCAACCAAATACAAATGCCTTGTTTTGTATGAACACTTCCAAGAAATTTTCTAATCAGTAATCACCCAGATTATACAATTAGTTATTCAGTATTCACATCCCTGTCACCTTGAGAAAAAAGAAGGCAACTTCAGTCCTGAGTTTTATACGCATCTAGCCTAGCGGCTTAGTGTTGATATCGAATTTGAAGAAGAACAGGCCTTGTCAAAATAATATTAATTAACTGGCTACAATTGTGTTAATTCTTAGCTAGTCAGTTTCCAAATAAATCAATGCAAATGCAGCACTCATTCATAAATCACACACCAACTGCATCTATCTCACCTTCAGATCTCTGCAATTTGAACAATCTTAATATGTTTAAGAATAATTTGAAGACTTATATTTTTTTAAATGCTTAGAGTGATTTATTCTTTTATGTTTTTGATTATCTTACCTCTCTTCATGCTATTGTGCATTTTTGTTATAATTTTAAGCTTTAACATTCTATGCTGTACAGCGCTTTGCGATTTCATGGAAAGCACTTTATAAGAAGTTTATATTATTATTATTATGTCTTCAACTAAATCAAACCCTGATTGATTAGAAGAAGGAATAAGTGCTTCCACACCAATGTTACATCAATGTCAATAGTAGATTGCTGCCCTCTATTGACAAGAGGCATGTGGGAAGATTGAAATATACAGAGAATGTGGGACAGAGCAGCTAGTCAAATAAAACCACATGATTTCCCTATATATCGTTTCTTTACTACAATACAATAACCGACTCACATATTTTTTAGCCTGCAAGTCTCCCAGACTGTTGAAGATCACATCCAGACACCTCGGCAACACACCACCTTCCTGTGTGGTTCCTTGCATCGTGTGTGTCTTTCCAGAATTGGTGATGCCATACATAAATAAGAGGCCTTGAAAACAAGAAGAGACCATCAAAGTTCATTTGTGACTTGAATCTGTAAATAAATGGACTATAAACTGAATGTAGTAGTATTAATTTTTTTCAAGGACAGCGTTTTACTCTTATCTATGTAAAAATCATAAATATAATTTAGCTTGGCAGCATTAAATAAGATTGGTGCTATGATACAAGAGGAGGATAAAGACGGTTAACTGAACTTCATGATCAAATGAAATTAATGTGAAAACACAATTGGAACTCTACTTAAAGCATTCTCATGAACATCTTGCTATATTTGTAAAATCTAAGATAAACTGAACTTCATGATCAAATGAAATTAATGTGAAAACACAAATTTTGGAACTCTACTAAAAGCATTCTCATGAACGTCTTGCAATATTTGTAAAATCTATTATGAAATCGTCATTTCACAAAATGTCGAGTTGGGGAACCGTGATGCAATGTCAATGTTTTCTGAGCTTGAACCCTGTAGTAGCTTTAACCCTAACATAAAGTGGTATCGCCCATGTTTTGCCCCACCCAGTTGGGTGGATGGGATGTCATCACGAGAAATGAGTAAACCAGCATATCATATAAAGCTCTCTCTGAATCCTTCTTGATCCTGGATGATCCGAAGCCTAAAGACAGGTTCTCTTTAGGACAGAACAAACCCTAGTTGAACGAAGATTACAACAACAATATTGCATTTTACATGTTTCTCACCATTCTTTCCGTGGAGTAAATCATCAATTAAAGCGAGAGCGATGTTGTCAAAGATGGCCTTCTGTGATGACTCTGGTCCAAACACATATTTGAATGAGTGTGTTGACTGAAACATGAACAAATTGCAGAAGAAACTGAAAAGTGGTTCCACTGACAGGAATCTTATTGAAGTATTCTAGCTATTATTTTCAAACCATTTTACTGAAGAAAGAATGTTTATTAACGGAATCGGTTATCGGTTTGCTTCAAAGCAAAGTGTACATTCATAATTTTTTTTTTTAAATTTACAGTTCTAAGTAAGCTGCTATTAATTACTTATTAAACAAAGATACAGGAATGAAACGTTTCTGACTTACTTCTTTGTAGTTACCATTTTTGTAGGCGTGGGAGGTCTGTAAAACAACACACAAAAAGATTATTAATTCAAAGATTATTGCAATTTAAAGAAGAAGTTGGTTTTCCTCTTTGGGCTCGAAATTCTAGAAAGATACATACAGTCTTTAAAGATCAATCACAATACAGGCCTCAAATATCACAATTTTAGCCACTGCTACAAAAAATGCAAACTGTGCTTTTAAAACAAAAATCAAGTTCTCACTGGTATTTTACTGAATTGCAGCAAACATCAGTTACAGGCTTGTTAGGGCAGTCTTCAGAAATTGCTGATTATTAACAGTACTGTTACTACATTATCTTAAGTACAGAAACAATGCCGATTTTTTGACCGACGATTGTCAGTCTGTCACCAGACGGTATTATAGCCATTAAATAGCCTGAATTTTCAGGGCCTGTAATAGGTAAAGCATTAACTTACTTGTGGTGGAGTGAGTTGCACAGCAGTGCTGCTGAGTATCTTCAAGCATACTTCTCCATTAGAATCCTCCAGTGGCCGAACTCTGCTGTATACCTGCATATTTTATAAAGGAAGACATGGTTCTCTAACTGATCTCTACCAATTTGAGAAAATAGCTATTTATTATGTCAAAATCATATAACTGGTTTATAGATCATCTTGTGATCCAATTTCCATTAGTTAATAGATGCATATGAAACTACAACCCTACATTTTTAACGATTATTGCTTGTGGCCAACATATATCTTTGAAGCACTTGGCAACTTGTCTAAACAGGCAACTTACTTCCACAGGATCTTTGGTTTTATTCTGGTTGCCCCTTCTTGGTGTCTTCTTTGGGGTTTTGCCCCTCCTGTGGATAAAGGAAAATTTGGGGATTAGTAAAAAAGTTAAAGAGAAAAAGCATAGCAAGGTGCATTTCAGTTGAAAGCCAGTTGAGAAACTTCACTCTTCATATGGAATCAATGGTAATACACCCCACCCATTTGTGCTGTTGTACTAACAGTATAATTAACTACAAAGAAAATCAACCTCAGTATACTTACTTAATTTGAGTACAAATGCTATCATGTTGCATATTTATACCTACCTTAGGCTTTTAAGAATGAAAGCACTCAAACTCAGTACAACAGTTGTTGCTGATCATTTCAAGTCAAGCTTGTTGACTCCCATATTTCATTTATGACAATATCTAATGAAATTTAGTAAAATTTAAAAATCTGTGAAAATTGAATGTCAGTCTTCCTCTAAGAGGGGCAAGTTTGTTTGTGTCCTTCGTTTGTATCTGAACTGTGCATTACGGTCATGAATTTAAAGTAATTTTCAAAGGAGAGAGAAAACTTTGAAGCTTAATTTGATAAGATACAAAGTCCACATGTTAGCCTGGGCCCAAAGAACATACTGCTAACTTTAAAGATAAGAAAATAGTACTCAAAACATAGCTGAAATCTTGTAATTGGGAAGCCAAGCCCATAGCAATTATGTTGGCCCTTATAACACCTATTTTGTTTTAATACGGGAATCAAATTTTGGAAGATGAAACTTGTTCTATTCTTAATTGCTGTTTGGGATGCTTGTGTGAATACCCTTGAATTGGCGAGTCATAAAGACAAACTGAACAGAGAAGTAGAGAATTTGCTATTTTCCTGCCATTTTGGATGTCCTGAAAAACATTCAGAGCTGCTTTTTCAAATGGACATTGAATGATGATATAAAGCAAGCATAATATTGGTCCCAGCTTATCTCACTTAATGTCTTAGTCCAAAAAATAAGGGAAACTGGCTGCTTTAGTACTCAGCATTTCCATCGCGATAACAGTTTTCACTAAAATGTCTGGATGTTCCTTGAAGGCTAACCTGATGATGTTGGCTACTCAGTGCAGGCCAAAGCCTTAATTTAGTTAATCCATTGTTGTCAAACTAGCAACTTGACCGAGACATGTAGCCAGCTCCTAACTTTATAAACAACCAAGCACAATTGGATGACTGTAATATTATCAAAGTATTTCAGAACTTGTAACTTAATTGATGAAAAATGTATCACTTGTACTTTCTCTTGGTTGTCTTTGTCTAAGTAACAGTATAAGGGTCTGGGTTAGGCCTAGGCTTTAATTATCTACAATATTTGTAAGGATTAATTCACTTGAATGAAACCAATACCTTCCAGTCCTATTAAAAAATAAAAATAAATCAGTTTCACGTCTGGCTAACCCTAATAACAAATATTGATATTGTACCAATTCCCATAGCCTACATGTGTAGCATACATAAATTGTGCCCCCAACTTGTGATTGCTACATAAATACTGACTTCTTCAATAACTTTGGTCTAAACATTCTGGCTAAGACACAAGTAGGCATAGATTTAACATGCAATTAATCTTTGCTAAACATATGTCTACTCTTACTCTAGCCAAGTCTTAAAATATAAGGCCTCATATTCATAATTCAAAGGCAACTATGTTAGGCCTATTCATAATTCAAAGGCAACTATGTTAGGCCTAGCCTACATTTCAGGAAAGCAAAGTTATAGTGATGATGTGTGGCCTACACACCAAACTAGTGTAAGGCCATGGAGGTACAGCCCTCACACTAAGTTAGCTACAGTAAAGACTGAAGTCAAATACAAGCCTTATGATACTAATACTAACAGTTAAGTTAGCATAAATTAGGACCAGCCTAAGCTCTAGCCGTGGCATGTAGTGTGAGGTAGGGCTTAGGCAAAACAAATTCGTGCTGTATTGTTTAACTTTTAAACTATGATAATCATTTAATACCCAACTTATTTAACATGTTAAGATAAATCAACACTTACGTTGGTTTCATTTTGTTGAATTATGCACGTCTATTATGTGGAACACGTTTGTCTTTTAACTCAGCATCATACCGAACTCACAACAAAACGTTCGTGTAACACTAACACTTAATGCAGCGCATCCCGCGGCCAGTGACGTAGTTCAGTTCAAAAGAAAAGCGGGCTTACCGTACGTACTGGATGAGCCAATAAGAAAAGGCAAAAAATTGATGGCGCAATGCTGGAATTGATATTCAAACGACTCTACATGCTGACATTTGTTGTGAAAGAAAGTATAATATGTCGGAAAAAATTTAACGAACACACCCAACTTGTAATGAAAACGCACTCACTTCAAGATTGTAAAGACATGCCCTCAGGTTGATATCAAATCAAAGTAAACATCTCACCAGATCAAGTTCACTTTAAGATTGAGAAACAGAGCTTCGGTTCATAGGAATTATTGTATTCGAAAATAACACGTATGCTGCAGAAAACCGATAGAAGAATCAGCCAATCAGTTTTAGTTTTAGTTTTATAGTTTAGTTTAGTAGCCTAAAGTTTAGTTTAGAAATATAAATTTCTCACAGACCACAATAATTAGCTTTACCGTAAAAATATACGATGAGAAATATTGACCGTGTGCTCCGTGGCTATATAGCTCCACTGATATCGAGGTTTTTTATTTAAGTTGCACGTTCTATGCAAGGCGAGTGCCGCAACTTTATGACATGATAATATGAAGCGACTGAAGACTGAATTTAAATGATGAAAAACATGGATTACTAGAAATCGGGTGATGATGTATTAATTATATGTTTTTCCATAAGAAATTATTGAGTTATCATGTAAAAGCCAACTCTCCCGATTTTATCGGAAGTCTCCCGGTCTTTAATTTAAAGCAATCTCATAATAATCTCTCGGCAAAATTTTATTTCTATTACTTTTTGCTAAATTGCGACCAGAATTGGGTCTCGCATATACATTTAACGAGTTAACGTAAGTTACAATGTTCAAGTAATAAGAAAACATCCAGGCCCGCGTTACCAGAAATATTTATTGAGTAAAAGTTAGAGGGCTGACGTTTCGATCCTAGTAGGGTCTTCTTCAGAGGCTGAATGTAAAACCACAGAGGTATGAGATATCGCCTACAGACGTCCACGCAATTAACCTACGGGACCTTCTTGTGCGTGCTGCTGTTCCACCTCTAACTTCTAACCCCACACCCACTCAGCATGGTACTTTGATCG
>KN892354.1:12280-25551 GCA_000934455.1 Apostichopus parvimensis
TCGTCACATTTTGAGTAATTTCGAAGGCACCTCCAGAGAGATAAGCAATTGTGATATGCGCCAATGACCTCACGGTAGTTTTTGTTTTCTGACGCATTCTTCACATACCAAAGAGCCGCTTAACTTGGCGACGAAATCTCTGAGCAGCAGTACGACAGACTCACCTTACTTATGAACCGTTTTCTTAGTTATAAAGAATAATACTGATCAATGTAGCATGGATTCGAGGTAAGTATATCATAGTCTTGAACATCGGTAATCTGAAATAACGTTCGTTGTATTATGTTACTTGTTTAATTTTGTCAGCGAACGAATATTGTTTTGTAAGTGTACCGTCATCGAGGTAGCAAGGTGTTTCCCAATAATGTGTGTCTGTAAACAATGCATAAAGCCGTTATTGATTACATAGCCAACGCGATATGCATGCAGTATACACAACACTGAATCACCGACGTGAGGAAACACTTATACTTTTTTTCAGACGGATTATAACGGTTTTCATATTTGGATGCACTCTAACGCAACGCTAGTAAAAAGTAAGTTGTTATTTGATTTCGTTCCTTTCAGCAAATGAGTGCAACTACTTAACAATGTGCGTCAATTTTAGGCAAGGAATGAAGTAAGGTGGTCCACGTCCTTCATTGTTACTCGCTGTAACATATTTGTTACGTACGTATGTAACTCCGGTGTATTACTACTAGTTGAATTCATATAGTAACAGTAACGGCAGTAAAATGCCTAACCACCGATCGTTTGGCACTGGGTCCAGTTTTGCTACGACTAGTAGTAGTTCTCGTACAGTTCAATTTGTAGACTGTGTCATTCCTACCCGTCTATTCGTGTTTGTTAACAAAAGGTAATGTGATCAAGATTAAAACGATGGAAATGTTCACCAAGACTTTCTAGTCTAGTACGTAGGCCCTAAAAGTAATACAAAGTTGGAGTTTATGTTGCAATTATCAAATATGACCTAGGCCTAACATTAAAAGTCAGACATGGTGCCTAACTCAGTCAGAGGATATTCCCTAAGTCAAACCTAGCCTATATAGATGTGAAGCTTAATTCAAGACAAATTATGGCCCACCATTAATCAACAAGTTTACTGATGAATAAGGTTGTTAACCTCAAAGAGTTCTGACACTTTTAGTTTTAGTTTAATGAAACCAAGTTAGCTGTGGGCTGGTGTTCAAAATACCTAAAAGCATGAACACAAGTAGGCCTATTAAAGTTGCCTTCATTTTAAGTTACAGGTTTTTGTTGTTCATGTCTGTCCTAAGGAATGACCATTTTTTGCTCAGATTTTAATGTAAGCAAATTTTGCTTCTTCATTATTCACACTAATGTACCAGGGCAATAATTAGTGCAAGATACAATTATAAAATCTGGATGTATGTTATACTGAAAAGATGATAATTGAAAATCTGATCTAATTTGTTGACTTCCCTTTTTTCTCAATTTTTTGAGACAGTCCTCGGATTTCATGTACCATTCCCGTATTAAAAGTGACCCCGGATTTTATGTAATGTCCGAGGAATATCCTAAAATTTGATAAGCGGCCCTGAATAATTTCAATTTTACCTGTTTCGCCTTAATTTTGTAGAATTTAAGCATTGATTGTTTGCAATTACATTCATGACTAATAAATTAAGGCATCTCAGATCATTTAATTTTTGCATGGACTGCATTTCACAAAGAAAACATCTTTTGGAAGTTAATTGTACTATAAATGAGGAGACTTTACTAGGTCAGTTACCTTCCAAGTTTATTGGCATTGGGTTTCCATATAAAAAAAACTGTTTCAAAATGTGGCATCCTAAACTTGAGCATTTGAACATCATCCTTGAAACATAGAACAACCAAAACACTCAGGACCCTAAAATCCCACCCTCACTTTTCACATATTGTGTATGGAAGGGAGGGGGGGGGGAGGGGATGGTTAATATCGACATCATGTCCCCAAATTTATTGGGGAAAAAATATTATTTTACATAGTTTTATAATTTTAAAGATATGATGGGATGTGAATCTTCTTCAAGCGTACCTTCTGTTATTATTATATAATTCATATTGCCCTGTGGATTTATTTTTGCAGTGCTAGGAGTTATTGTTTGCCAATGTACTGTAAGTTCTGTATGGGCAGAATGTTATGAATTAAAGCTTTACTTGAATAATTTGTAAAGATCAGAAGGTTTCTTGCATAATTAGTTGAAGTTTGCTAAAATTTAAGATAATGTAAGATATTTGTTCATGTATTGTTCATGCAGTGTCTGACATTCCTGGCAGAGCAGTTTTCAAAGTGTTTTCCATCTTGGGAAATGAGTTTTACCTCTGAAATTAATATAAGGTGAAAGATAAACAGGGCCTGCAGTAGGCCATTTTTATGCTTGCTAGTTCATGGCCAAGGCACCCATTCTCAGGCCTTCTTTTTGTTTGTTGCAGAGGGAAAATAGTAGCAAGTTTAGCTTTTAGGAAATTAAAAGTAAATAATGAGAGCAAAGTTATGACAAGGTAAATTTGGTTTGGATTATCTAGCTCATGGTGCAGCTCTCATAAAAGTCACAAAGGTTTGTTAATGGTTCCATGGCTCTGTTGTGACCTTGATGAATTGCTGACAATAACCTGTACATGATGTTTGATGTCAATGGCAAACAATTGCAAAGCACAGTACTTCATACACCGTTCGACTGATTAGCTTGTCTCATCAACGAGCAAATACAATTAAAAAAAAGCTTGGCATGCATTTTGTTTTTGACGTTGTTTCACTGCTTACAATTTGTAGTTGACGGTCATTCATGGTCAATGTTTACTTAAGCCTTTTCTACCAGTGACAGCCCCTTAAGAGTGTGAGTAAAGAAACACCATCTCATTCTTTATGGTGTCTAGTAAAGCACAATAATATTCTCACCTTGCCATGTGTGCTTGGCTACCTTTTAACCTCAATCTTGTGGCTTGACTAGAAGATACTGTAATTGTGTCTAGAAGAAATCTAGTGCTGTCACTGTATGCTGCATCTATTGGTAATGTTGTAAGTGATAGATACTTCCTGGCTTTATCTTTACTTCTTGTTTTGTTTACTTTATCAACAGATGACAGTTTTAGTCCAAAGTGCTCTTCTCCATTAAACTATTTAAAGGTAAGCTGAAGTTCTTCTTTAAATTGACACCCTAGAATATGCAAGTATGCAATTTTCCTACTGTACTACTGTACTAAGAGTACAACTTTACCATTGAAGTAA
This sequence comes from Apostichopus parvimensis, assembly GCA_000934455.1. NCBI lineage: Eukaryota > Metazoa > Echinodermata > Holothuroidea > Aspidochirotida > Stichopodidae > Apostichopus > Apostichopus parvimensis. The sequence continues at coordinate 15,516 of KN892354.1, forward strand.
AGATGCCACTAAGTGTAAAAGAACTCTCATTTGTTTGTTTGATTCTAGCATTGAGTGATGTACAGTAGGAGACATAGCACAGTACTGTAGTCCATTAACAATTAGTGTGTTCTGTAGAATACTATGAATGACTAAATGTTTGATTACAGTAGTTAACATTCACAATCTTTAATTTACAAATTAGGCCATCAGAGCCGATCATTTGAGTGTTAGCTCAGTGGTTAACGTCGGTGCCTTTCAATCATAACGTCCCGAGTTTGAGTCACTCCAAGATTAATGTATGTCATCCAGTTACAGAGTTGTTGACTGTTGACAATTCATAATCATGGACGTTAAATATGAATCTAAGAGACTGACTTAGGTCAGCTTGCGGCTTTATTAAACCAATGATGGCTTCTTCGCGAGTTCCTGCTTGCAGGAGGATCTAAAATACATACAATACATACATTGCTTAGATATTTGTTCAGGTTGTCCAAAAAGCCCCTTCGCCCACACTTTCCCCAACATAAAACCACAGTACAAGTTTGGAATTAATGGGCAAAGCTTTTGTTTTCATGAAAAGCTGTGAGTGTCTTAACAATTACGTTACAGGACTTCAAAACCTTTTATTGTTCAGGTAAACTATTTGAGTCAATGTTGTACTACTGTACTGTACCCAGAAGTTCCTTAATCTTTATATAAGGCATATACTGTACATTTCAAGTTCCTTCTTTACACAAGGACCTTTGCTTCCTAGAATTACTGAACATTAAATTGTGCAAATACAATAGATTGTATCCCACACTACATGGGTAATATACATGCAAGTTATCGCTACTAAAATTTTCCTTCTTCAAGTCTCTTTATTGTTTCGTACCCTTGTTCTCTTTCACTGATCCCACAAGGCACATATGTAGGCTATGTCTTATATCTTCCACTTTTCCTCTTTCTTGGGATACATGTCCGTTTGTCATCCTCTCCACACAATTCAAGTACAGTATTGTGCATAGACTTTATCAGCAGGATTGTCCCTGCCTCTGTTTTAATATCAGATGGTCTGATCATGCCCGAGTCCCATGATGACATTCCTATCATGATAGAAGTGATCTAATTTATTTATTATGATTTCTTTATTTGATTCAATGCTGAATATCATCCACTGTAATGCCTGACTTGGTGAACATACAGTAGTCATCAATGTTGTCAGTGTGGGAAGTATGTACAGTAGCTTTACTGTACAGTATGTCTCATCAGAACTACATTAATACAAGTAGTTTGTAACCATTGGTTTCATACCTGCAATATATGTATACATTGTGATGCACATGTATTAACTGTATGATACATTATATAATTCTTTTGGTACTAACTACTTAATGAGTCAAATACGTTTGTTGTACTGTAGGAGACAGAAATTAACTTCATTCCTACAGATATTACTTTGCCCGTCTTAGCTCCATATATACACATAAGTTAGTTTGGAAACTATTCCAGTCTCTCTTCATTCAAGTTTCTGTGATCAAGTAGCTATCATAATTTTGATATTAAAGGACTGCAACAGCAGTGTATCCCATCAAAATGTATTTATACTTTAGTATTACACCAGTGCAGCAGGGTATTTATGTAACAGGACCAGAATGACAGAATGAGGCAAGGAGTAATTTAGTGTTTTTAATTTGCATAGCAACTTGGAAGCTTTGCCATGTTAGAAAATACAAAGACCTTCTGTGTACAAAAATATAGCACTGTTTAAAGGTTATAGTTTTTTTCGTATCTAAAGTACCATTGTTACAAATTGGCCATTTTGTCATGTAGCATTTTTGTTCACCCTTAAACAGATATATTATTATATTCACAGATAAGTGTACATACATACAATACAGTAATATAGCAGGAACTGCAACTGAAATTAAATTGATGTGTAGACAAGTGTCAATGACTATATAAATGGTTTAATACACCTATAGACTTCCTGTATTCGATTCCTGTTTTGACCTCAAGTGTGGTTATTTTAAGCAAAGTTCATTTAGAGTCTATCATTGTACAGTATGAACTTGATTAATTGGTGTACACAGTCTAACACAGATTTGTTTTCTCTTTTCCTTTCCGATGCAGACAATCGTGATGTTGGTTTTACGTTGAATTTGTCAGTGTTGGACTAATATACTCGACAAAAGGAAAACAGGACAGCGACGATGCTACGCCTAGTTTTGAACATTAAGCCAACAGTTGAATCACTAACATGATACATTATTGGTGGACTACAGAGAAGAGTCATACACAAAGATCCCAGTGCAATAAAAGGACAGAAAAATGCCATTTGGAATTAAATTAAAGAAGACTAAAAGATACCATGTATCTGGCAAGAACACTTACCTTGCTAAGGTTCAGCTGCTGGACAACACAATATTAGAATGCACATTAAACCAAGAGAGCTTAGGGCAAGAGTGCCTGGAAATCATCGCACAGAAGTTTCAGTTGGAAGAGGTAAGTCTGTCATACATGTAACTGTTATGCCAATGTATTCATAATTCTGAGAATAATTTTGGTGTTGAAACTTTTGCATTACCTGTATAGCAAGTTCCCAAGTTTGGAAATCTGCAAACATCATATAAAAATGACAAAAGTTACGGTTTGTGTTGGAATGAACAACCGTACATTACTGTATATCTTTTCAAATTTTTGTAGTAATTTATTTAGCCATTTTTTCTTGAACGTATAGGACATGTAAGGTACTCGAAATCATTGCTATTCTGGTCAAATGTCACAGCATTTTCCACCAGATTTTGACTTTTTAGTTTGTTGCATAATTCATGAATGGAGTGCTTTCTTTACCTGGGTTGAACTTTTGTACAGTACAGTAGGTATGCACAAAACACAAGTTTCTGGATGAAGCTCGGTATTAAAATTTTAATGGACATGTCATCGAACAGGGTAAACATGTTCTAAGCCGTTGAAAGTCACATTTCCTTTATTACTTCTTGCATTCAACAGGTGGGTTTCTCATCACTAGTATCCACTTGACAGTGAAAACATTGACATAGATTTGAAGACAATTTACTGTATGTAGGTTTAGCAAATGTTTGCTAAGTCTTGGAACAAGTCTGCACATTGTGACCACTGTTTACAACTTTACTGATACACACAGAATAAAACATTGCCAAACCTTGGGTGGTTATTATAGATTCAAAATTTTGCTAAACAGTATTGTACTGTCTTTAACAGTTTCAGACACCCCGAGAAAGGTGTCACTGCTTTGTCTGCATCAGCTATTCCCTAGGTTTACTTTTTAATCATGAAAATGTAGCTGACTGTGATGAGTCAGTGTGGCCTTGACTTGTTCAAAGATCAAATATAAATTACAGTATTTTGAAGGAGATGAACATTGAGAAAATTCTTTCAATCGCCATATGGTTTTATGACTATTATTCCCGCAAATTTAAAAGCACTCACTTCATATATATATAGGGAGTTAACAAGTTAGACATAATTTAAAAGCAAAAATTTTTGTTTCAAGTATTTGTTTACAGATAGTAATGAAAATTTAAGAAACTGTTTATACAGTGTTTAGTCTACTGCCAGTCACAAGGTTGTTACATATGCACAGCCCATGCAGTAATCAAAATGTTCGAAAAATGTTTTAAAATATAAATAAAATTTACAGAGCAATTTTTCTATAAAGAAACAACTGTCAACCAAATACTGACTTTGTGAGACTGTAGGAAAACTGATCTCACATCCCATCGAAATGAGGGTGAGGGATATATCTCCCATCCCATCAAACTTGAGGGTGGGGAGAGGAGAGGTACTGGCAAGCTTTGTTTAATTTCTTCAGATATACCCAGGTATGCTCTACATTTGTCCCATATGTACATTATTGCCATCTTTATGTTATGATACTATTGTGTTGGTCCATATTTCCTTCATATTACATATTCAGTAATAGTCTATAAGTACCATGAAAGTAATACTCCCATCATGAGGCTACGATACATGGTATTGGTACTGTAGGGATTTGAACGGTGTTTGTTGCAATATGACTATATGGGGTGATGTGTACTGCATATACTGTCTACGGTTAAATCCTTCTATTTGTGGGTATGTACAGATAAAGAAAGGTCAATTTTGTTTGCTAAATTGGAGGAGTTTCCAACCATGGTCCCTGCAGAGGTCCACTCCAGGTATATCCGAGGGACCTCATGCGGTCCAAAGGGTCAGTCTTTCAAAGCTCAAGTTTGGAATGTGTGACATTTAGGTTGTATTCTTGATACAGCATGTTGTCCTTCATCATTATTTGTTGTAGTAAGTTGGGTTTCTGTGGTATGTTAACTCAAAAGTGAAACAAGAATTCCAGAAATGTCATTTGACATGTTTGTGCAATATGTAAACCTATGTGTGGCATAATTTACCTGATACAGCTTAAACTAAGGGAGGGAAAGTAGAAAATTTTGTGTACTGTTCCTCGGTCTTAGTTAACTGGTATATTTCCTAATAATCAAATAACATTAAACTGTTAGAAAAATGCTTATCCACTAAAGAGCCTGTGTAAGAGAATGTGTAAAAGTAAGTTGGCCTGACGTTTCGATCTTAGCAGGATCTTCTTCAGAGGCTAAATGACAAGTAACAGTGTTATATTTCCTGTTTTAATCACTTGTGTTATAGAGTTTGTGGTTTCAAGCCTTGGTATGCTAAATCAATCTAGGGGGGTTTCATCCAGGAGCAATCCACAGTTGTCCTTCTGAAAATGTTTTGAGATCCCTTGGCATCCTTTGCAGGGAAAAGTCTATGGTACTTCAAGTAAATAAAATTCTGGAAAGTTTCCCAAGAAACTCTTTCTTCTCGGCCCCTCTGCATTTTGGCTTTTTATCTGGATATAAAACTTAGTGGGAAGGGGGAGAGGGGGTGGGAAGACGAGGTAAAGTAAACACCAAGGGCACTTCTATAGTACAGTAGCCCCATTTCAGTCTTTGTATGTATATAAAACAGTGTTCCTATTCTAAGTATCAACACTATATCACTTGACATCAACCTGTGCTGATGTATTAATATACTGTAACAGTCACATACCCTGTACTTTTTTCTTTCGTTTTTATTATACCCGTTTATTATACCCCTGTCCTCGCACTATTTAGTATTTGTTTGTGAGTAAATAATAATGTACAGTATTGTAAAGTCACATTTTTGAGACATTCTATCATGAAGCCAAACGTTACACAGTAACAATGTACATGTACTGTATGCTACTCATAAATGCACAGTGGTTAGACTTTGACCTGATGGATGTCATTGAAAGGTATGTACAACATTTCAGTGTAAGTTCACTGTTTACCCCCAAGTTGTAATGTTAAGAGATCTATTTTACAGTATATATTTATGAACAGTTTACTCTACGACTATTCCATCAAAATCCTCCATTATTCGTTTAAAGTCCTCTTATTTGATTATCATCAAATAAACAAAAAAGCTTCCTTGTTTTTCAAGTCCTACCCTTCCTATGCTTCAAAGATGAAGGAATTTGTGTCATCTATTTCCTACATTTACCATCAATACAGTACTAAATATTCCAGTATACATGTATAGTTGTGTACTGGCAGTGGCAGTCACCATTGCACAGTGTTTGCGATGACCCTAAAGGTCATTGTCTCTCAACCCCAAAATATGTAGCTGAATACAATACCAAAAGAATTGACAGATCCAATTTTACTGCCAGTCTCAGGAATGTACAGTTTGGGTGACTCTTGGTTTGTTGCACAGTGTACTTGCTGCTGCTGTGTGTGTGTGTATGAGGGTTCTGTTGTGTACAGTGCCATTGTGTTGTTCCTGTGTGTGTTCTTTTACCTGTAATGTACAGTATATACCTACTGTACAGTACATCTAGTGTAGAATTTAATTCTTTTATTGTTAGTTTGCTATGCTAGACAGCATGCAAGGTATGTTAAGACCCACAGTGTACTACAGTGGCAGTAACCTGTATCAAAAGTATTGGGTACAGATACTTTGTACATGATGTGCACAGTATGCATTTTATATTACTGCAGTTTGGAGGAATTGATTATCATCAAGTATATGGTAACCATGTACTTTGCTTCCCAAATGTCAAGGTATTAACTGAAGGTGAACCTGTGGATTTTGACATTTACTGTAGAAGTTACAGTCCAGATCAGTATCTGCACTAAAATTTAGAACTCATAAAGTTGTACTTTACAAATGTAAGTTCACAAGTTTTCCTGCAGATTACTCCCAGAGGGTTTGTGGATCTCCAACTAGAAAAATTCTAAACATCTCAGTGAAGTAACTCCAGTAAGATACTAAGTCCAAGGCTTGTAATAAAAAGCATTGAATATGAGTGAAAAACGGAAGAAAACTGGTATTAAGAAAACGAGTGCTTCGGAAAGATTTCCAACATTGATGAACCTAACCTTTCTGTGGTCTCATGAATCATAACCTTAAATTTTACTGTCTTGCCAAGATTTTTTACTGAATTATGATCAATGATCACATCATTGGATACAGAAGAATTAAGTGTACACATTTGTGTTACAGTTTGGAGATTAATGAAATTCCAAAGGATGAAAAAATAGTTTAAAATACTACGGTAGGGTCAAGGTATCATACATGTACTAAACCTGCTATCTTTGTAATGTGTGTGTAGTAGCAATTTAGTCACCCACATTAATTAGTCCTGGTTGGAGAACCTATTGATAATACTGTTGGTGTATTCAAACAGACTTGGTAGATTCTATGATATTCATCAAAAATCCAAAACCCATCAAAAAAGGAAGGGTTAAGACTCTTCATCTACTCATGCACTTTCCCATCTGAATGAAGATTAAGTTGGACTAATGGTTTTGAAGGGATTAACACCTCTCCTTTTTTAATACCCCTCCTCTCTTACTACCTCTCCTCTCTTAACACCCCTCCTCTCTAAGCACTCCTCTCATATTACCTCTCCTCTCTTAGTATCCCACCTCTCTTAAATCCTTCCTCTCTTAACACCCCTCCTCTCTTAATACCCCTCCTCTCTTTTACACCCCTCCTCTCTTAATACCCCTCCTCTCTTTTACACCCCTCCTCTCTTGACACTCCTCCTCTCTTAACACCCCTCCTCTCTTAACACCCCTCCTCTCTTAACACCACTGTGTGTTAGTTCATTGATGCACTAAGTCATTCAATACATTCCCCCTTACTATAGCCTTCCAAGGATCTATACACCTGTACATTAATGCAAATTTATATTCAAATGAGAAAGTATGTATGTTTAATAAAACTGACAATTTAGTAAACTGACTGGGAGGTTGTAAACAATATCGGAAAATTATAAAAAAAAACAACTTATGAACCAGAGATAAACAAGAAAAAAAAAGATCAGTTTACTGATAAATTGTAATATGAGTTAGTTTTGCCTAATGTAGGTTCAAAGTAAGTTTACAAAATATTGGAACTGTTTTTCAAAGGGACTTTCCCTGATCTACATACTTTGTACCCCTAAGGTGGACTTCTTTGAACATAAAGTAGGAACTGAAGGCATTCAGATCACTCCTCACTTAACAGCTATGCAGGGTCATTAGTTCATTAATGAACTTTAATCTTGAACAACACATACTTTAGAGTAGGCCTACCTGCACTGCGTAGTGACAGGATATGTGCACCCTTGTAGAGCTGTAAATGTAAAGCAAAATGTATTGTAATGGAAAATTACATGACCAAACTGACAAGAAAATTCCAATTAAATTTAAAAAAGCAAAGTATTTATGCAAAGGTTAAAAAATAAAATATAATAATCATGATTGATAGGCTGTCCATTGGTAACTAACTAGCTTCATGTAATAAGCCTAGAAATAAGTGCAACCAATTTCTCAGGGAATTTTGAGAAAAAGAAATTGTTTGGTTTTAAATGATATTTTCAAACACTCAGTTTTATGTGTGTATTTTCATACTACAGTATGTGATCCCTTTCAAAAAATGTAATATTTCAATTTCGCCTAAAAATGTCTGGTCCGATTGTCTGTACAGCACAGCTACACAGTGTTCTGTATACATATGCGCCTATATGCAAGACAGTATACGTACATTGTATCTTAAACAAAGCAATACAGTCTAGACAGAAAACAGCACAGTTACTGTATACGTGCATACAGAACCACACTGTACATGTGTGTATTATTGCAAAGCAGTTGAAACAAGTTGCAGATCTTCGTTATTAATAAATTGTGTTTACGATTCATACCAGCGATAATACCTACTCACAGCTTAATATTAATTGATTTTGGTGCAAGTGTTTATATGTGAACTGATGCAACAACTGTGCATTACTCATTGCCAGTTGAACAGCAGGGGTTGGTAATTGTTACTTAGCATTATTTGTAAGGATTGCCACAGGCAATTTAATTAAGCAAGTATTAGATCCTGTAAATCCAATAATCCTTGGGTTGGGCAAAGAATTACTGTAAAATATACTTTCGTGATATTACTAACTTATTGTTTGATATCAAACTGATGAAGTAACATGACAAATACAGTATATGTATGCTTGAGTCATACACATGTACCATCTGCAGGGCAAACCCTGCAAACTTAGATGAGGCAGCGTGAGTTTTAATTAGGAGGAAGGATGACTAATTGGGTGGGGCTGTTAAAAGACAACTCTGTCTATAGCAGTATCTCCATTTAAAAATACAAGAGTATTCTTAACCATATAAGGCATAAAATTATAGTTTTTATGAGGTAGGAAATATCTGTGGTCTTGGTTTGGAAATAAGAGTTAACTTAAGTCCATTATTTGCTGCCAATCATTGACACAGTAATTAGTAATTATTGCTTTGAAGTAAAATTTTGACATTCTAGTTATCGAATTATTGAACATTTGACAGTATGGAGGATACAGTAGGTTTCTTTGTCTGTTCTGAAATATGGATATTATATATAATTGTGAAATTTGATAAAACAGAAAATTATGTCTTAAACTGAAATTGATCTCAGAGAAAGTCAAAATAGATTATCAAAATTGGCCATCATTAGTTATTTGTATATTTCTGGTTTATCTTCCTCCTGTTTATTATTTTTATATTTTGTTGTATTTGTTATGATTTTTTGGTAATATTTTCTTGCTTAAATACTAAATATGAAAGAAAGAATACTACTACTGTACATACTGTATTATATCACAAGAACTTAACAAATCAATGATTCCAAGAAGTTTATCCTTACACGCTAGTTTTTCTTCATTTTTTTTATGTAGTTGTTTTGGGTTTTATTTTATGTTTGACAAAAGAAAGAACACTGCTACATGTATACAAAAGGATAAGAAGTCAACAATGGCAAGAATTTTGTTCCTTAGAGTGACATTCCAGTTCTGCAGTTTTTACCATTGATTAGTCAATCTGCTTCATACCCGTACCTGTATGCCACCCTGCCTACCTGGAAATAAAGTCTTGAAAAATTGTACTGTTAATTATTAAACAGTTATATACCATCGAACAAATAATCAAAGTTTCACAGTCAGTGTTAAATATTTGTGGTCGAAATTCCAGAATATTTTATACACCTGGTGATGTCGGACATTTTGATTCTGTGGTTTTGAACACTCCTGTCAAGTGGTACCAAAGTACAAGAGTATTGCATCACCTTATGAGAGATATTGAAAATTATATATTTAGTGCGGTTTAATGAATATACATGAAGGAATTTCTTAACATTGTCAAAAGTGAAACATTCTTTGGGTGAACATGGACATGTCATATGGTCAATTCCATGATAAGGTCAACATCATACCAAAATATTTAAAATCATTGTACATTAAAATTGTATAAGTTTCCAATAAATAGAATACTTGTAGTTACTAAAAATATTTTTTTCACCCTCGAAAAATCATTTGTTTGATTATGAGGTCGGTAATAACAAATGGTTCCCGTAGTAACTAAATTATGAAAAATACAGTGAAATTTCATTTTGTGCAGATTTGTACATAGTAATCATAGGTATCATCAGTTTTTTGGACTAATTATATTTGCTATAGCATAGTGCTCACTTAAAAGCTTCAATTTTCTTTCGACATCAA
>KN892354.1:28146-42852 GCA_000934455.1 Apostichopus parvimensis
CTGCAAGCACTACGTCAATCACCATATTGAAGCGTTCGAGCAAACGGTACTTTTGGTGAGAAACTGGTGAATTTGAAAACCAGATTTCTACAAGAAGAAAACGTCGAATGGGGACAATTTTTACATGGCTAGAAAGAGAAAAATAATAACTACAAGAACAATGTATCAAAATCTTCCACCAGACAATTCCTTTAAGTTTAACAGGATTGCCGATTTTAAGCAGTTCAAATATAATTTGGAGGTGGTATTTTAATGTATTTTAAAGCTGCATGGTTGGACGTACCACATGTCAGTCGTTATTGTTTTTTTCCAAGCTGTTCAAAAATTGGAAGGAAATTTTTTTTTTTTTGGCGTTGATCATCACAGTTGTTTGCTTTAGTTACTGCACTTCTAACACCATCAACTTACCAGCTGGTATTCTCAAGGCTTACTGTACTTTTAATGACAAAAAAGTATCAAATTGTACATATGAAAATGAACCCTGAATGAATTTTGCATTCCCATGTGCTTTAAAATGAAACCACCCTGTCTGTGTTTGCCACAGGTTTATTACCAAGTAACTAATTTGGTAATGTTGCGAGGTGAAAGCTGACAAATACCCAGTTGGATATAGCCGGTTGATTGTGAATTATAGACATCTTGTAAATGTGGAACTTGCCGAAACACATGCCCATCTCTTACTATAATTAACGAATTGATTACTTGTATCATTACTGTACCTCAAATTTCATCAAAGTTACTACTTTCTTGCATTACATTATTCCACTGAATGAATAAATGAACAAGAAAGTTGACGACAGATCATAAACGCAGGTCTTCCTTCTCTCCTTCCCAGATTGAATATTTTGGTCTTCAATACAGCAATAAAAATTACCAACTACGATGGGTGGATTTAGAAAAGCCGTTGAAGAAGCAGTTGGAGAAGTACACCCAGGACCCAGTATTGAAGTTTGGAGTCATGTTGTACGCACCGAACATGCAGAGCTTGAAACAAGAAATAACAAGGTATTGTTGCATAATGCTAAGCTCTGTCTGGAATGGCATTGGTCATTATCAGCCTGTTACAGTAGCCTCCTCCTGACACTGCAGCTAAAGAGTCCAGTCATGAAGCTAAGTCGGGCAGCGAATGTGGTGTAAATTGTGTGTAACATGCCAATGTACAACTCTGACGTCCAGCTTTGATGTACATTGCCTACTACTGACAACTGTGTACTGTAATAATGTATCTTGTAGAAGAACTTGAAGTTTTCATTTACACTTTGGTGTGCACGGAGTCATCCAATCTGGAACTTGACCTGCTAAGGTATCGCTGCAATTTAATTTAGTCTAAAGTTGCATCATTCGTACCAGTAAACTGACAAACTTCAACTTCTGTCTGTTTATCTTTCTGTCTGTCTGTCTCTCTGCAAAACTACAAAATTGGGTTTTTCTCATACAAGGTTTGTTATATAATTGATGAAAACTTGGTGCTTGGAGCTCATGAATTTGAGGTCATAGGTCAGTAGGGACACATTTTATTTGTATTCAATATGCTTCTACTCTCAGTAAATAGAAAGTAACAAGAGATGGTAATAAACATCGTTTAGGAGTAGAAACTCAGTTGAAATGTTCAAGTTCATTTGATGTCATACATTGCTGAGTATAGTACCCTATCAATTGGTTAACTGTAAGCCTCTTTACTGTTAGGTCTCAAGTTCCTCTGAAGTTAAATAAGTTTAGTTTTATCTAGGTTGGGTTACACTGGTTCATCATCCTAAGAGCTCTTTTTAAGTGGTTGTTAATAATACCACACAGCATGTAGAACCTTGCAAATACCTGATTAAGACACCCTATAGAGATTTCACTTTACCTTCTCTGGTCATGCATTTAGCTGGTGCCAACTATTTTTGCTTTTCTCACTGAAAGGACTGGATTATTCCTTTCTATTTTGGTAACCTTGGCCTTCTTTATATTTGGCCAAAAAAATCATTAAAGTCTTTATCTACCCAGGAGGGTCAGAAAGTCCCCAAAGACACCACCTACCCAAGTTACATTCCCTCTTGGAGTCTTGAATACTTTCGGTTCTGTTTATAGCTCCATGGTTTAAGTATGGAGAGTCTGGCTTGTAATAAAATGACAAAAACAAGTTTCCATAAAATTGTAAAAATAGTTGTTTTGAAGGATTCTCTTTAGAATCTGTTAGCTGTAGGGCATTTATTCAGCCATAGATTAGTGTTAAGCTTGTCTGTCTCCATCGCTCTGGATAAAATAACCATCGGTGTGTTTTTGAATTCCTTATCTCTGTACAGTGTTGAGTTTATTTTTAAAGACAGATATTCATCGTTTAAAATTATTGTCAACATTTTCATAGGATCGATCTGGGAATCAAAATCAAAATTTGAAACGATTCATTTGGTCAACAGAAATCATGCCTTCGTTTTTAGTTGTAAACTAATTGTTTGGTTGATCTGGTTAGATTTTAAGTTAGCTATTTCCCCACACTTTGAAACATTTATAACCACCCGTGCTGGTAAACTGAATCAGTTTCACCTTTCTTGTTGGCCTATACTCATTCACAGTCAACTAAATTCCAGACAGCAAAAAGAAATCCTTAGAAAAACTTGCCATATTCTCAGAAATTTGTTATCATCTCTGCAGCAAATAAGCTGTGAATATAATATAATAGCTTCCCTGACTTTTAGAACTCTATTCATGCACAGTCTAGGAGTTACCGTGAAAGGAGCGGTTACAAAGGGCATTTAATTTAACATTTCATTCAGGGCTCAGCGGGGAAATTCTCAAATAATGACTCATTGTTTGTGGAAGACAATCAATGTGTTGGCAACGGGGAGCCTAAGAAGTAGTTCCGAGAAATGGAGACTGCGGTGCTATTTTTGCTGCGATTTAAACTCAGAACTGTCAGACTTCGATATGTAGCGATGTTGTGATAAGCTTTATTATTACAATGCATATAATGCTCAGTGGTTCCTTAAATTGTTCTGCACATGATTTATGTTAGCCTTGAAATATCTTTCCTTATACTGGTAGCCTATCAATATTGGCAATTTATACAGAACTGACATAATACAATTTACATTGGTTTACAAATATTTCATTTCAAAGCGACATCCAAATGCTGCTTTAAATTGATCATGCATACTACAAGAGTTAGAGTATTACAACTCTGTATCACATAATATCTACGTTTATTGTCAATTTATTATGCCATTGGTATATTTACTTCGCTCCTCGCTGACCTGTCTCCTCACAACCTTAGCACCTGTTCTACCATGCCTAGAATGTATGGTGAACCATACTTGGTTATGTCATACTCTACACTGTCAGATATACAGTTATTTGCAGGGATACTATAAGAATGCTCTATATGGGCATTGCCCATTTGTTATACATGTTGATTATGCACAATAATGTAAGTGCCACTGGCAATAGTAAGGTCGTGAACCACAGAAATTTGCTTGCGGCTATACTCTGCCCACCTGTGCTTTATATGGTGATAACATTGTAAGAATAGAATCCCTTTTTTCATTTCAAGCATTTTTTTCATTTCATATGATAATTCTGATCACCAAATACCAACAGTTATTTTTTCTTGTATTGTGTGTAATAAGTGATTATACCTGCCTTCACACAACAATTGCACTCTCTTTACTTCATTTAGATTCCTTGTTGAAAGTCGGATGCTAAGGGGGGGCAGCTAGGCTGCATGGAACAGAATCTGGTATGCCCCACAGTTTCACACAGTAGGCACTGCAGGTTGACAGAGATAATCCCTATTGTTAGATATTGATTCATCCTAACTTGATCTCAGGCTTTGTCAGCTTTTCCTTTGTCGTTGCCTTTGAGCAGTTAAATTTGATCAGAATTGTCATAAATTACACTTTTTTTCTTTTTTTTTACAGATACCTCTTTTTCCTTCAGCTGAAGTCTGATATAATAGAGGGCTTATTACCATGCAGTCTTGCACAGGCAATACTTCTAGCAAGCTTTGCTGTTCAAGGTACAGTAAATAGTCTCTTGCTTTGAATACCTAAAACGAGCTGGAAAAGTCATTAACAGCCTTTATTTCAGTACATTGTCTTTTCGAACAGAGGATTTGTGCTTCTTTTTTTTTACCAGGGGGGAGGGGGGTTAGTTTGCCTATTATTCTAGTTATATGTTGAAGAAATGTGACAGAGAATTAATTCTCTAAAATGACAGGATTAAAAAGTTATTTGTCAATTTGAACTCCTGTATATCGCATCCTATCATTATTCTTGTTATTAATTTGTATATATAGGGGCAGTGGTACCAGCTATGTTTATCTTTGGACTAAATTGGTAAATATTCATATGTGAGGAATATTGGGACATTTCCACAAGTGAATCTGTTGAGCAGTGGAACATGGATGACATGTATAATCTTGTTAATGAAATGCATGCAGCTGCGTTGAGGTGATTTTGTGTTACTTGGTTTAATAGTTCATATCTTGGCTTTTTTTTTTTGGTCCACAGCTGAGTTTGGGGACTATGGACAACAAAGGCAAGAAAAGTTTACCATAAATGACCTTCAAGAGTATGTCTTGCTTCCCAGGGTAAGTTGAAGATCAAAAATGTACACCTTTAATTTTAATCTACGTTTGGTATTTACCAAGGAGAACAGCTACGACCAACAAAATCGGACACCAAAAAAAATTTGGATGGAAAACAAAATCTAGTGCTTAAAGTAGAAATTTTGTTGAGGCTGTGAACTGATGGGGGGATCTGAATCTGGAGTCTATTTGATATGGAGGACGATTTGTGTAAATTACTTCACTATTTGGCTTACCTGTCACCCCACAACCTCAGCACTCACCCTCTACCGTGTCTAGAGGTGAACTGGTAACCTTTTAACACTGTATACCCTCAGTGACCAGTCGGTGACCCTCCTCATTATAGCACCAAAGTGTCGGGAAGTGAGCGTTAGGTACAAGATCTTTATCCAGTCGAATTGATGGAATCAATTAATATCTGAACTTTCCCTTGGTGCTAACCACATTGTTCCACTAGTTTTTCAACTGTTTCACACCAACCTGATAAGTATCCTTGCAGGATTTTTGTCCAGTAGATATAAATTGTATTAATTTTTCTTGGGAAACTGGTAGTCTTGCCATTTACATATTTCAAGTTTTCATCACTCCAGTCTTACCTCTCTGCCAGTTTTAGTAACAGACAGACATGTACAAGGTCATAGGTCACATAACATACTGTTAGATGTATGTGGTTCAAATGTTGTCATTTGGGGTCGTTTCAGGGGTGTACATGTTTAATGCTTTAATGGAAACAGGTTTACTGTAGCTCTTGCTATGCAGTGGGATCTTGCAAATTTTTAAGTGCTTCTCCTAAATGAAAAAATATTCCTGATAAGCTGTTTAGCTGTAGTATATAAAAAAAAAACTAACAAGTAAATAAACAACAGAAAAAGAACAGATATTGAGCAATTTCACTTGTTTGTGCCTCTATGACATAAAACAACAGTGAAAGTGAAAGCTTGATATTTTGCAAACTGAAAGTCCTCTTGGTTCACATAGTATAAACTTCCTCATTAGTACAACATGATATTGGGTATATATGCCTCTTAAGTTTGTTTCCAAACCTAAGTACAGCATATACTTGAGTGCTGAATAATTTGTAATTTCAAGCATTGGGATATAAAGCAAACCTGGAGATTATCTTCAGCTGTTAAAATTGAGTTGCAAACAAAGGTTTCTGGGTATTATTTGAATGACGTTGGGATGGAAACTTTGTAGGATACAGTCTCAAGTCCATCCGATTATGATACTTTCAGTTACCCATGCACCTCGTTCGTCAAGAAAGAAGACAAATGAGACAAGAAAGAAGGAGCAAACTGTCCCATAAACTTGGATTGCACTTTTTTTCACCACTCTAAATTGATGGCATTATCTCATCTTGTCAATTAACTGCTGGGAGATCAGGCACATCCTTGGCTGACATTAAACCAGTGTCAGATCTCTACCGATAATTATTGTTTTAATAAATGGCGAGAAGAAAGCAATTTACCCAGATTTCGGCTTGGGGATTCTCATAAACAGATTAATAAACATTTGAAGAGAACATTTTGTCGAGGGTGGAGGACTATAAAATGTGATCGATATTCATAAAAGTCATGCCACCTCCTTCATAAAACTGGCTCCATTCTTAACGATGCGGATATTTTATCAGACACCCCACTTGAAAACAAGATCACCGCAAAATATGGTGAAAAGTTGGAAGAAGAAATAGATGGTGTGAAAGATGAAAACATGATTGTCAGTCTTGTTACTTGTAAGAGTTATGATTTCTGCTATGTTTCGGAATAGTCTGAAGCATCCATTTGTGATGAGAGCGCCGTGAGGTTTTTTTATTACATCAAAAACATTAGTAGCAGTCTGGATCATCTATTTGTGATGCGAGTGCCAAAGCTGTTTTAAGTTTGTTATAAACATTAGTAGCAATCTGAAAGCAAAATTCTTTTTAAGAACTCTTTAAGGTTTATTTGTACTTAAAAGCTCATTAAGAATATTCAGTAGCAGTTCAAAGGATCTATTTGTGATGAGAGCAGCTTCAGGTTTTTGAGTTACATCATAATAGAGTAAGTAGCAATTTGACAGATCCATTTGTGATGAGAGCTTACAAGGGTTTTGTGTATATACTTGATGATGTTCAGCAGTAGTCTGAACAATCTATTTGTGATGATAGCAGCTTCGGGTGTTTGAGTGCCTCATACAATAGTAGCAGTCTGATGCATCCATTTGTGATGAGAGCAAATTAAAGTTTGTGAGTACATAGTTCAGTGTCATGTTAGCAGAGATGCTATCCTTGGGTCTGTTTAAAAAAAAATTGAAAAAATACTACTACAAAAAGCTTAAAACCGTATTTCAGAACAAGACCCAGTTGGATTAAGATGCATGATCTTTTTCAAACAAAGTCTAAAGTTGTTATTTCCAAGTTAAGTCATTTTTGTGCTAAGATAATAAAAACCATCTTGTAATTTTTTGTCACATCAATTGCTACCACTTTTGTATCTCTCTTGTGACTGCCATCTGAATTATGTTATGTGTTATATCTATTTGCTGATGTATTTTTGTCTCTTATACCTCCTTGGAGGATAGTCTAGAGAAAATCAACTGAAACTGAAACTACAAATAATCCACTACAGGTAGTGGACTGTATTAGTAGTAATTTCTGCCTGTTGTAAGCTTTGCAAATAATAGATCTCCTGTTTTCCACTCTTGAGGAAAGATTATCAAAATGTGTCATTAGAAAGCCTTATTTCTTTTGTTGGACAGCAAGTTAACACCATTTTGTCATTTATGAATCAGAACAGAATTTATTGAACATTATATTTCTGGTGATAGTTTGCCTATTTCTGTCCATGGAGAGATTCATGTACCTGTCAGAAGTTTCAATAATTTGAAAATACTTTCTCCTGGTTTATGGGTTTTTATAGTGGTCAGGAGGGCTTGAAAGATATACATATATCATCCTCCATGCATTAAATTATTTTAACCTCATTCGCCTCATTTGTTTTTTAGTCATTGGTCATATTAACCTCAAATGTTTATTACAGAACATATAAATTGTTGTGCCACAGGATGGTTGTTACAACCTCCTGTTGGGGGTGGGTGTGTGTGGATGACTGGTGGTTTAAAGCACATTATTTTTCAAATTCTTTCTACATTATTCAATGAAATGGGGAGGAAAAGTATTTGTAATTCTAGAAAGATCTTAGATGGGCATCAACTGTGCAGGTCCTTCCTGCCCAATGTTAATTTAATTTTTTTTTAAGGTTTTATTCAGCCTGCTGTAGTTACCTATCATTCTTTGCATATCATCCAAGGAGGTATATCAAAGATCCTTTACTTTTAAGGGGATAGAAAAAAATAGTTAAATCACAATTATAGAGTGTATGGTCTGTAACATCTAAATTTGTCTCAAATTTTAATCAAAGTTTTAGAAAACATTTTAAAACTTATTGTTGAAATGTTGAGTGTAGTACAATTATGATATCAGTTTGATTCAGATTCCCAAACTGTTACTTTATTTGTTTGCTTTGATTGAGTCTTTCATACAAATTCTACAACATTAAAAACATAATTTTGAACTGACTATTTTGAAATGCATTATATCACAATGCTCCAGAACATTATTGTATTTCTTGTGCTGATCATATATATATATCTATATCTATTCTTACAAGCAATCTCTTTTGCCTCAAATTTTTACCACAGTAAAGTTTGCTATCGTAATTTCTTCAATTACTTTCCTGGAATGTCTAACCTTTGAAGTTTTTCCCAGAAACTGAGAAGTGCTTAAGTTTAGAGAGAGAGATAGAGAAAGAGAATATTCTAAAATTTGGTGCAATAGTTTGGCATTAATTCTATTCATTAATTTGGACAGCACCTGTCCACTTCAATCTTCAGTACTAGAACTTGTATTAAATAGAAAGAGGATTTTACCACAAAGGTGATTGATATTAATGAGAATTCCATCATGTCAGTGGAAAAAATGAAACATGCAGATATTGGCTTGAAAATTTGTAAACGAAAGTATCAGATCCTTCATCATGATTTCTAAGAAAAGTTTGTAGGGTGCTGCTAGTCTTCAAGAACCATGATGTCATTTACACCTGGGACTGAGATTTAAAACAGTTGTATAAATTTCAAGTTTCTTCCATTACACCAGAATATGACAACAGACCTAGAATCTCAGGCGGGAATTATCCAGGAAGTGTTAAACGTCTACGTACAACACAGTGGGATGACGACAGAACAAGCAGAGTTTGCATACATATCAGAGGTTTCTCAGCTGGATGGATACGGGCAAGAGTCTTATCCAGCGAAGGTACGTTAGTTTACGACAATTGGTCTTCCTTCACTCGTTGATTAAGGTTGGAGATTTAAAAAATGTTGTTCTTCAAAGGAAGTTCATTCGTCCTGAATTCTTCATTTTGAACGCTTTATGACAAAAGTCGACTTTTATGAACACAAAAGGTTAGGTGTACATGTTTTCTTGATTATATATTTTATGATTTGGTTCATTTTCATGCAGATGAAATTTTTTAGTGTGGTCGGTGCGGGGTCTTGGTTTGCCTGTTTGATTTACATTAATAAGGAGGAGTATAGTGTACATGTACTTTTTGGGTATTACTTCGAAATAAAAAAATTAAAAAGTTTATTTTAACGAAATGATCAAGTTGAAATACACACACAAATTGAGCTGAACAAATATAAATGCAAATGACTTGTAGCTTTCTTGCAAAGTTCAGCAAATATATGCATATAATATCTTTGTTCATGTATAACTTGTACACATGTGAATGTTAAATCATACAAGTAAATTTGCCAAAAATGTCTAAGTTACTTGATCCCTCTTTTGTTCAAAACGTGCCATCGAGTATTATGTGTCTAGCAACATTTTCAGCTCATTTCTTAGTAAACGAAATGGTAGGCATAAGGTACCAAGAGGCGATTGAGCCTCACATTGGTGAACATGACATCGCCCCAAGAAGCCTGTATTTATAATCCAAACCTTGTCAACCAGCCACTCTAGAGCTATTAATCCAAAGAGACAAAGTTATCATAATTTCTGAAAGTGATCCTTTCATTCTCATAAGGGTCCATTGACATTTGGTGTTAAAAAAAACTAAGAAATAGTTTGTATTTTTTGTACCAAGTGTGAAAGTCTTGACAAAACATTCCAGTTTTCTTTTAGCTAGATCAGAAGGTAACGAGACATGAATGATAGCTGTAAGGTTATCGAAGTCACCCATAAGTGATATGACAGGACAGATACTGATATCTTCTGTAAGGTTAGACCACTATAAAATATGATAGCAATGTCTTGAAACACCATGACTACCCATTAGATAAATCCTTCAATTTGGAGATGGAGAGTTTGGGAACAGTAGATGGCAAGATTCTAAAAAAATTCCAGATAGGAATGCCAAACATTCGAAAAAAATACCAGACGGTGTTCTCAGCCAGGATCTGGTTGAGTTTCTAGTCTTTGAAATTCTTTTTGTTCCTCACAGGATGATAATGGCCAAGACCTCTTCCTCGGCTGTCTGTTTACGGGTCTGTTTGTGAGGCACATTAACGGTCAAAGCCCCGTATATTTCAAGTAAGTAATCATCTGCTGCTATGGCTTTCAAGAAATGTAACCAAAAGTAAACATGAAAGGGAATGCTCGGTTGGAGATTGCTGCGACTGCATGATTAATGTGGTTTGTCATATTCTTTGTTATTTCTATCACTGGACGGAGCAGTTCAATCTTTACCTTCAAACAGATTGATATTTGAATTATTAGACATTTGAATCCCCCTCCTCTGTTCATCCCCACCCCCTCCCCCTTACTGGAGCAGTCATAGTGAATATTGCAAAATTGGAGAATTCAAAACTTTGTGAATAAAGTGTCACTTAATAAAATATTGTATCATTTAATCATTTTGGTGCCCAAAGAATCATGACCCCCCCTCCCCTTCCCAACCCAATCACTGCACTCCTTTCCAACCTTCAAACTGAAATACCACATGTGGATATTTTTTCCAACAAACTTGTTAGTTTAGAATATAACATCATATGTTTCCAAGTGCCACAGTAAGTAGTTTGCATACTGAGTACAAGTTAGAATTTATTGCAGAGTAGTGTAACAAATTATGCAATGATCCCCCTCCCCCTCCCCCATACTGTGAAATACCATTGCATTACATTAATGTAAGAAGCTGCTACATGCATTCTTTAATTAAATAGTCAAATTAACCCTTGTGGTCAACTGGTAAGTGTGAGTCTGTGGTTAATTTTGTCCCTTGTATATTTTCCCATTCTGGAAACTATGATTCACACCAGTTTTAATTTGATCATTCTGATAAAATCTATTCTATCATTGACCTTCCCCCATTGCAGAATCCAAATTACTCAAAAAAGGCTAAAGTGATCAGTCTCAAATATTTCAAGGTTGTGGATTACCACAACAAGAGTAAATCCCATCATTGATTGATACTTTCATAACCTTGACCTAAAAAGGGTGGGAATTCAGAAAGGTGTTCACTCAATCACCATCTGGAGCCATCCCCCACTCATTACTACTATAACCTTTGACCTCCTATTGAAAGAGAGGCTCTAAAACCGCAAGAATTTAAATCAAATGCAAAAAGCATCAGATACTTCTTGGACATTGTTTTGCCTCAGGGAAAGGTTTTTCTGAAGAAAAGCAAATAGATTTTTTTTTTAAATTCCACTAAAGAGGGATATTATATCTTTATATCCTGACATTCCCCGCCACCACACCATCTAGTTTTGTTTTAATGTAGTTAAAGCTTACAAAGCTGTATGGACATAATTGTCAGACATTTGTACTGTAAATAAGTTGATTTGCCTTTACCTACAAACAGAAAAAAAGTGGCATCATCTGTTAAGACTTCATAAATGTACTGGCTCTTTGTGAATGAATATCATTGTGTTTTGGAACAAATGGCTTTCTTGCAACGAATCCATTGTCAAAATTTATATTACCGAGAGATACGAGGCAATGGGTAGAGAGGGACAGTTACGCAACATCCTCTCCCATTTTTCATCCTCCTCTGAACTTTTAATCTTACAGTTTTGTCAGTAGATTAAGAGTTCTGTACGTGTGTCATGCTGTCAGTAAAATGGTACGTTTTGGTCCCGATATACTGCCATCCTATTCTTCATCACTTTCAGTGTCTGGTAAACTCCTGTTCTCTCCTAATAAGTAGTTCTTATTCGTAACCTGTGGATGCAGTCTGTAAATGACACAGACAAAGTATCTAATTTACTACCTTATTTTGAGTTACATGTTTTTTGTTTCGGTTCGCTGCATGTTTATCTAGTGTCCCCCGTTATCTTATTCCATGTATTCTAGGAATGTGCGTAAGATAACCCGTATTAACAAACCCTACACCCCAGAGTTGATCGCTTGTTATGCCGTTGTACCTGTTTGCCATAAAATACAATTGATAGCCAAACGATCTTTACAAATAAACAGTTACAAATTTAAGGAACAACATCAAAGGCGTAGGTAAACACAGAACATGAATCATTCCGGTTATTCGTAACTGCCCTAGTTTTTTGACTTCATCCAGTTTTAACAAGTCAAAGGTTGACTCTGATATACCTTTGTTTGGTCGTTTCTCTCTCTCTCTACCAGCTGGGATAAGATAGCCAACCTCAGCTATAATCGAAGAATATTTGGTATCGAGATGCTGAACAAGGATTCATCGGCACAGTTTCAGATGGATGACGCAGAGACCGCTAAATACGTATGGAGGATGTGTAAATTACAGCAACAGTTTCAAAAATACAACTTGGATAGAGAAAAGTAAGTTTCTTCATTTTTCTGGTATTGTTTTTTCCACCTACTTTGCTTGTCAACAGCATCAGCCAGATGTTGGTTGCCTCTGCTTGCTGAGTGAGGTTTGAAAGGGGTTTATTTGTCAAACAGACTTTTTTGGCATAGTGAACTGCCAGCCAATAAAGTTGAAACATGCCTTTTGAATTGTAAACCATGCATCAGGTGCAGTTTGGGCCTACACATTACTTCCATCAGCATCAACATTGTGTCCAAAGGCCAAAAGCGTAAGGGACACTTGGTCAAGGTCATCATAATCTCATTCACAAGTTCTTCTTTTTTCATGGCTAACTTCTGACATTCATTTAAGCTTCTCAACATTTTCTTGTTCATTTCTTGCCCATCAGCTTTCTTCTGAAAGTGTTTGTCTGTCTGGTCCCATTTGTCATGTTTTGAATCACACTTTAAATATTCTCAAATACTTTTCATTATTTTTAACCCTACTTGAAAATAGAGAAAAAATATCATGTAAATTGAAGGTGTTCATCAAAATTAAAAAATAAAAAGATATGAATTTAGATTTACTGGTTTGCTATGTTTTTGTCAGATGAGATATCTGATATTACCCCCATCTATTACACACACAAAAATAGACAGTAACAACAAACATACACCCATCCAACAAGGTACTCTCAACCTGGACTAGTTTGTAATAGAGACACCAGTACACTGAATTTTGTTGTTAAAGTGAATTTGTCGATTTGCCAGCCGATTGTACATTTTAGGCGAGGAGAAATGCTTCATAGTGTTGTGTAGAGTACAAATCAATCGTAACTTGATTGAAAACTGATTGAAGCTGTTAGGATCTGCTCTATAGTAATTTGGTCTTTTAATTATATTTAAAATTTGTAAAGAAAAAAAAAGGTTATATTAAAATGCACCTTTATCAGCTGCTTTAAGCTTACATCCAAAATGACTGGTGTACCCCTCATCATATTTTTAGCCATGCTCAAATGCTTGGCTTTCATTTTGTTTTCACATACAAGGTATGAAATCCATCCTCATCGATATTTTGTTTTTCTTCTATGGTAATCTCTTTCATGTTTCGACATGCTGTCTGTAGCAAACATGTTCTTTTCTGAACAATTCTGATTAGCTAAACATATAATTCCTTCAGGGATATGTTTAGTTTTTTGCGAGTCAATTGATAAATGCTTGAATCCTGTATTGTTTATTCCTCGCTGTGGCAAACATAGCATCAGCAATACCAGTATGATTGTTTGTCTCCTTTGGAATGAAAACTTATCTTATTCTACCTCTTGGGGGAATGTATTAATCAATTCAGTTCTATCACATGTCTGGAGCCAAGTTGCTGAGAGAGGTCCCTCTATGGTTCACCCCAGATATGTGCGTGATTTATTTATTTATTTATCCGAGTGATCGAATGTTAATCACTACTGTACCTCCTACTTCCGGAAAAAAAAGATCTGTGAGAGTGAAAGTTTGAAAGTGAACTTAAGCAGTAATGACAGATTATTTTCAAGAAACATAAGGTTGAATGTGGTATTTGTATACAATTGACTCTCATTTGCCTGATAAATCTTGGTATCACCATAGGTTTGTAGAATTAGACTTACGATGCATTTTATAGGGGTTTTGATCGAAACTAAAATTAGTTTTGTGTTTTGTTAGTATTTCAGTCGAGCATATGTTATATATATATATATATATATTTACTTCATTCCTCCCTTACATATCGCCTATGCCTCTACCGTAGCCTTTAATTCACACATAACTGTATATCTCTGAGTTTCAAAGAGATTTGTGTGCTTACCACTATATCAAAACTCCTGTATAGCAAACAATATAACAACATACTCCGGCATAGACAATTTTGTGTCCCATAAAATTTTTGTAATGGACATTTGATCCTGTCTGTGTCATGTTACCAACTTATGGCCATATTTTGATGGTTGCTGTAGGGACCTCGATTACTAAAACTTAAAAGCTTGTATTGTGATCAACCTTACAGTGTTCTACCAATGGACCGAGTCAAAATTCTGTCTCATGCACCTTTGCTGTAGGAGAGTTCCATCTTTAATAAATAATATCATCTGTTTCTTTGTCTTGTTTAAATTTGGAACAGAGGACGAGAGATTGCTCTTGATCCAATTCTAGACCATCAGAGGTTTCTTCCGGAACGATCATCCATAGAAAGGAAACGAACGCTCATCAGGCACTCGGAGCTGAAAGAACAAAATCTTCAGAATGGAACAACGAGGGAGGTATCATCTGAAGGTGAGAGAAAAGTCACAGAAGGAAAGATTATTATTAGGCTTTAGAGATGAACTGATGTTTGGGGTTGTCTTATCGGAGAATGGGG
>KN892357.1:0-15322 GCA_000934455.1 Apostichopus parvimensis
GAACAATATGCTCACCTGATATGTGGGAGCTCACGTGAACTTGGAAAGTCCTTGACAAGAACAATCCTGTGGATCCACATACAGTACCAAGTATGATGTTTAACTACCACCATATATGTACAATGTGATTAATATGTTATTTTTACAAGCCAAGGGAAAACACACACATGATTGATGTGTACACACACACCCAAGCACGAACACATGCACTTCTACCAACCCATACCTGTATATGATGAGCAGGATCATAAATGAATACAATTGTTAATTACCAGGTCAATTTTCCAGGCTTTGCCAAGTCTGACAAATTAATACAGGTCACAGTAGTGACACTTTTAATTCTTCAGCTGCGCTTATGCACCCCAGATCTCTTTATTTTACTGGTACCTTTAATTGCGGCAATTTGTAGGATCACAAACTTTCATTTGTTTCTCACAAAGAATTAAAAAATCCATTTCTCTGTCAACAAAAATAATGTTTTGTCCAAGTTTTGGGGCAATTTATTTGCGTAAGCTTTGCAGAACCGTTTGAGCCCTGTGGAATTATGAGATATTCCATTTTCCCGAAGATGATGAGTTGTAGTATGGTGGGATTATAACATTGCCACGATCGTCACATAAAACAAGCAATTTAATAACACATATCCCAAGTAAGTTTGTACTTAGCCGTAATAATTTTGTTGTTAATATCACCAAATGTGATAAAAAGGGTTTGTATTCAAAAGATATGGATTATTTCTTGAAATTGAAAATTTTTAATTTTTCAGGAAGAGATAACTGAATATAATTTATAAAAAAAAAAAACATTTATGTAAACTTCAACCAAAACCGAGCTGTCCCATTCTTTGTGTTGTCTTGCTCGAGAGGAAAACATTAATCAGGCGCACTGTTTCGTCTCGACCAAAAAAAAGACACAAGACACCTATTGTTTAATTTCAATTTTTCGTTCACTGATCTCTGCAAATGGACCAAAAAATTTGGAGGGAAAGTACATTGCCATGATTATGTGATTATTTACTACACAACAGTATCAAAAACAGTTGTTGAGTGAGGGATCGGTAAGTTCGTGTTTAATATGGAATGCATAGAGGGCCATTCAACCTTTTTCGACTGAAAACTATGAACCTATATGTATCCCCCTCATGAGTAAAAAAGGAATTTGATAAATTCAACAAAATGTCTTTATGTTATGACATCAAATATGATTTAACCAATGCCCTCCTCTTTATCCCCTCCCCCACCCCTGCCCCCTCTTTCAAATAAGTAATAAATCTCTGTAATTACTCATTTAATAATATTATGACGGGTGAGACAAGAAGGCTTAAAAGACAAGTCAAGGGATTTTTGTAGTTGATGAAAGAGAAACACATTGTAAGCATCCGTTGTAATTTACATTTATCCCAATGCCACATATTTTACATACAGATAGGTTTTAAAATTTGACAATATCACAGTTTATAAGCACTATCATGTAAACAGGTGTGATGTCAAAATTGCCAATGTCAGAGAAAATGTTTCTTTTGATCTATTATTCTTCACTCTGTTATTTTTCACTAATTCTGAATTTTATGGAAGCTAAATTAACACTCAGTGCAACTTTTGAATGAGAAACAAACAAGCTTTTATTATGTATTTATGCATCATTATCATCATACCTGTTTCCTTTTCTTCAATATGACAAAATTTATCGACTTTCAATCATAGTTATTTTAAAGGTATCATGGAATTTTTTTTTACCAGAATGCTAAAGAAAACTTCTTCTTCCTATTTCATTAAATACATTTACAGATGGACCTATCTTGTGTTAAGGATTATCATTTCTTGATCAATTACAATTGCTATGGTTCATATATAAACAGCATCATTTCACGATGATTTTGCCAACACCATTTGTTCTTCAAAAATTTTTAAAGCAATGTAGAAGAATGAGATTTGAGAGAATAAAAGTCACGTTTTGGTACTACTTGTTCTTTACTTCTGTAATGAAGAGGAGCTGATATAATTCGCAGTACATGTTTAACTAGGGAGTCGCACTACTTTGAAAACCCTGGGAAATTGAAGGGGTATTTTTAACCTGGACATGGTAGTTAATTTAATGGTTGATGATTATAGGGAATTTAATTTAATGTCCAAATCATCATTTTATACCCAACACCATCCAGAAATTAAGAAAAGTAAAAAAGATCATTCGAAGAACCTGTCAGAGATTGCAGATTTGTGTAAATACCACCATGTATTGTGTGACATATTTGACACTGATATATCAATAAGCTAGATGTGCAAATGGATGTATTTCCTGTTTAAATTCGAAATTCATGAACATCACAATATTTCTTACTCAACATGCCCAAATAATGTATAATATCTCGCCTTAAAAAATGAAAGAAGCCATATTCATTAATTCGAACAAGAAATAAAAACTGTGACGAAATACGAAGAAAACAGTGTCTGCGTAGTGGCTGGGTGTATGAGTAATTCAAACTAGTAAAATAAACCACAATACCGATAAAAAGAAATGATAACTTAAAAAAAACTAGACCTGATGTTTAATCAAATTAATGCAAGTCTGGCAAAGATGGAGACTAATTCTTACTCATTCCACTTTTAATACCAATGTACTGGACACACACACTCATCACAGTTTTTTTTTTTCACTTCCCTATTTGTGTAGACAGACAGGGGGGACAACTCACTGTGACTATACCACACATATATGCACCTAAAAGTTAAACATGCGCGTTATGAATCACCGTGGCAGTAAACGATCATAGACCACTCAAAAAATATCACAGACAAGTTTCTTCCACTTATTTGCCGTAAAGTGGGTAAAAACATGTACTCATTTTGGGAAACAAAATTAGAGAAACGAGTCAGCCAAATCTAATATGAGATAGGCCAAAGCCATTTTAACCAAAAAATTCAGTCTCTATTCAAAAGAATTATAGCTTAATTGCAAAATGCCCTATGGGGCCTTTCACTGATTTTAACGCACCTTTTTTTGTGTTTCACCAGAGAGAACAGAATTTAATTTAAGGTTTCGAAAATATTTTCTTGCTTTTTGAGTACAATTTCCAAATGGAACTATTTTTAAAAGGTGAAGTAGGAATTAACTTAGGGTTAAAAACAGAAAAGAAATTGCTTTCTCATCAGTAGATGCAGATAAATCAACAATATGAGATGATTACTCATAAACAAGGATTAGTGGCAGCTGTAGGGCCTAGAGATAAAGTGTTTACATCGGTATGAAACTTGATCTCCATGGTGACGCAATGTAATAGATCCTTTAATCCCTGTGTCTATAGGGGGATGGGGGGTCTACAGAAATATTAAGGAGCAATCCTCTAGAAACCACTCATGGTGGTAGAAAATTAGTATTACTCAAAACAACACAAAAAATGAGTCAATTGTTTCAGTTATAATCACAATAGCAAGCCTGACTTGCAATCATGAAAAACGTCATCAATTATTGAACTAAAACTGTTGCTATTTATTTCCAAAACTGTTTTCCTGGAGGATTTTCCTCTTCACAAAATTCAAAGTTAAAATTTGATGATTAAAGGATGACTTTCAGCACAAATTTAATTTTTGCTAGTTTAATTTTGGTTTTAAATTTTAATTAAATTTGTCAAAAAAACAAATTGAATTTTTAAATTTTGGAGACAGTTGTCCAGGTGCATTTCTAATACTACTTTAGACCATTCAATCATCACTTAAAGGTAGCCAGTATAGGTCCCAAATTATAGCACACTATAATTGCTAGAATTTTTCAAAAAGTACTTTCCTGGAGGTCTTTACTCTCCAAATTTTTCACAGACATTTTTAAGGAACACACAAGATGACTGAATGTCCCAATGAGGACAATTTCCTCAAAGGTTGTAATGAAAACAGTTTAAGAATTTTGACTATTGGTGACCATATTTGAATATCTAGCATATTTGATGCCAATACAGCATACCTTTAAAGCGGGTGAACTACTAAGTCTAACAAACATACCATTAGGTTTAGTTGCTCTGATGCAACACAAAACTTCATTGGTAAATCATGAGCCTTTATATGACCCTTAAAGTTTATTATGTGCTTTATACAATGTAATACAAATTTGTCATGTCCAGATCGGGTGTGTTGGATGTCATCCAATTGTTCACCTTTGTTTATATATTTAGATTAAAAGTGCAAGATTTCATGGAATAAATACAACTTATAAAACTTGGATCAAGATTACCTGTACAGGCCTGACCTTATCATCAATTTAGCCTAATTAAGACAATAGCATATATGTTAAAACTGAATTCCTTGATATCCAGAATAGCTAAGGAGTCATTACTTTAGCAATCAGATATTTTCTTTTTGATCTCGAACTGTGATAAGCCTTAAGTGGCTCTGTGCAGCACCACACCAGAAGGGTTAAAATTTCATCAAGAGTCTTTCTTGCATCCTTACGTTAGAATTTCTTTGGAGGCATGATGAATGATGGTCATGCGGTCAACAATCTTACATGGATAATGAGAGGATCAGATGCTGATCATAATTTCATGAGGTCAACAATCTTACATGGATAATGAGAGGATCAGATGCTGATCATTATTTAATGAGGTCAACAATCTTACATGGATAATGAGAGGATCAGATGCTGAACATAATGTCATGTGGTCAGCAATCTTACATGGATAATGAGAGGATCAGATCTATGCTGACTATAATTTCATAAATCTTTACATATAGAATGCTGTACGGTGTTTTGACAAATTATTGTCCTCTAACTGGAAAAAGAAGGTATTTGTTCTCAAAATATTTTAATTAGTATTTTCAATAGTTTCATAACATGTTTATAAGATCGATGTAAGGTCAGTTTACGTTTTACACACTGTAGACTTCTAAATCCTGAAACTTTCATGCTAGATGTGAAACCTTAGAAGCCATTGCCTAATTAGGGATTGATTTTCAGTAAAGGTTGTTGTCAACAGCAGGTGATTGAGAATAATTATCTACTAATTGTGCAAGTTTTAATGAACTTCGGATTAACTATAATAGTTGGAACAAGTGAAAAACAAAGTGGATTTTGTTACACTTGAGATAGACAGAATTGTCTTTAAGCAACAATATAATCCCTTTCTGAAATTAAGAAAGAAAACAAGAAAACAATCTTTTGCCTTGCTCTCTTACGGTCTGATTGCACTAATAGAAACAATAGAATCACTTTCTGAAATCAAGAAATTAAAACAAAAAAGGACCAGGTTTCAGGGTACACCCAGATCTATACAGAGACCAGGGTTCTGGGTACACCAAGGTCTATACAGGGACCAGGGTACACCAAGGTCTATACAGGGACCAGGGTTCATGGTACGCCCAGGTCTATACAGGGACCAGGGTTCTGGGTACACCCAGGTCTATACAGAGACCAGGGTACACCCAGGTCTATACAGAGACCAGGGTACACCCAGGTCTATACAAGGACCAGGATTCTGGATACACCCAGGTCTATACAGGGACCAGGGTTCAGGGTACACCCAGGTCTATACAGAGACCAGGGTACATCCAGGTCTATACAGGGACCAGGGCTCATGGTACACCCAGGTCTATACAGGGACCAGGGTTCAGGGTACACCCAGGTCTATACAGGGACCAGGGTTCAGGGTACACCCAGGTCTATACAGAGACCAGGGTACATCCAGGTCTATACAGGGACCAGGGCTCATGGTACACCCAGGTCTATACAGGGACCAGGGTTCAGGGTACACCCAGGTCTATACAGAGACCAGGGTACATCCAGGTCTATACAGGGACCAGGGCTCATGGTACACCCAGGTCTATACAGCCAGGGCTCATGGTACACCCAGGTCTATACAGGGACCAGGGTTCAGGGTACACCCAGGTCTATACAGAGACCAGGGTACATCCAGGTCTATACAGAGACCAGCGTTCAGGGTACACCCAGGTCTATACAGGGACCAGGGTACACCCAGGTCTATACAGGGACCAGGGTACACCCAGGTCTATACAGGGACCAGGGTTCAGGGTACACCCAGGTCTATACAGGGACCAGGGTTCAGGTACATATCTGTACAGAGACCAGCATTCAGGGTACATATCTCATAGACCAGGGTTCAACATAGAGCTACAAATCAAATAAGTAGTGTAAGGGTTCTGGATCTGATCCTCTCCTTGAGATCAAGTTCCTAATTGTGTGAATTAAGTTCTTGCACTCATGATCTAACTCAAAGATCTTAATCGTACTTGCGAAGGGAAATCAGATCCAGAGCTTGAGATCTAACTAACAAGTGTGAAAGCTATGTGGATCATGGTGACCCTAGATCACCACGACATATGACGTCATGTGTCAATGCTGTTTCTTGCTGCACACTCCTTGTAATTGATACAAGGTGTATGTAACTAGTTTACATGGAAACATTGACATGACATGCTGTGTACTTCATAACTTGACATGCTGTGTACTGCATAACTTCCTATTTATTAATCTCCCCCCCCCCCCGCTCTCTCCCACTGAGGATCTAATGTGATGGTAAATGAAAAAGTGGAGAGAAATATTTGTGATGTACTGATGAACTGAGGCTCAACATGATTCTCTTGAAAGCGATCACCAACATATGGAGCATTATGCAGTTTGTAGCCACCAAAGCCAATTGTATTTTATAATGTGGACTTGACGATTGTATCATCTAGGCTTGAAACATATTGCATAATTTAACAAAATGCATATCTGTTTTTATCTCCTACCAAGGGCTGTTGTATTTATTTCATAGAGATTGTATAACTCCTCTCTATCTGCAGTGTTTACAAGGTCCATCGAGGTAGCATTAAAAATGATACGTAATCCTTACCAGTGTAGTACCGGCTGCCAAGGGATCACTCTCTATTGAACTATTAATTATCTATGAATAAGGTATATCAGACTAAGTCCTTTTTAGCTCAGTTGAAAGCTTTTGGCTTAGCTACAGCCATCTTTGGGATTCTGCCGAAATTCTATCACTTTTTGCCGCAGTGTTTCGATGATTGTCATTTCATTATTTTTCATTCAATTTGGCTGAAAATTCATCAGTGGTTTGTGTGGGTTAAGTTTCCATGCATGCGATAATATTTTATAAATTTGAGGGTCATTTGAGGTCACAAGAGGTCATTTTCTTAAAATGTAAAAAATGCTACACCTCCTAGAGCGTTTGTCCAATCTGCTTAACTGTTGTGGAATCAACGTTTGATTGGTGGTGAATCAACTTTTTTCAGGAAAAATATTTCTGTCGTGTTTTCAACTTTTTAGTATTCATGACCAGTACAGGGTTTGCTGTGAGTAGCAAAATATCTTCCATCTTATTTATCCAGTAAAATGAAAGTGATTGTCATTTAGCCTTTGAAGAAGATCCTGCTAGGATCGAAACGTCAGGCCAACTTACTTTTACACATTCTCCTACACAGGCTCTCTAGTGGATAAGCAGTTTGCTAACAGTTTTATTTTATTTTGAAAATAAGTTTGTGACAGTGTTTCCACTTTTCCCGGAATACAACAATATCTATAAAAAAATTTTGGGACTAACAAGGGGCAGTTTGTATACACCTTACAGTAATTAGGTCTAACAACCGTTGTAATCAGTCCATTTCCTTAAAAAGTTACAAAAAGCCATCATGATATCTTACAAGGATTACATTGGCTCAAACCATGTTTTGATGAAGTCACCAATCAAACCTCCACAAAGTTTTGTATTCTAGTTCAAGATACAGTTACAACAAAGGCAGCTCTGCATTTTAAGTATTCAAGAACACAACTTAGCAGTAGTTATAGCCTTTGACTTCTCAAATTTATCTCAAACTCTTATCATTGTTTATTTCAATAAAAATTAAAACATTAATTTTTTTCAAAACAAATGTTTACAACTTTCTAACATTGTAATAAACTATGTCTGCTAAGAAGAAGCATAAGCAAGGAGAGGAGGAAATGGGAGGAAAGGAAACAACAACGTAATCCTTCCCATGTCTTTTTTTCGCACCAACAAATGGATAACTGCTCAGAAATATTGCCAATCAAAACAAATTTCTCAAATAGAAGCTTGGCTAAGCTTCTGCAGCAATGCTGCACTTGTTTATGAATGCAACTTCCAACAGGCTTAACAATTTACAATTGATGAAAAATGCAGAACATAAAGAAAAGAAAATTCCACATTTCTCCAACGAATCGGATTTAAACAATGGAATCGGCAAAGACTGTCCCTGCATGCTGAAAGTTCTATTCAAAAATAAAACTAATTGGGTAAAAGTCATCACTAGTAATACAATTAGTTTGTGTAAATTGATGTTCCTGTTATTTTTCAACAATTTAATAAGAAATCATCCATTATCGCAGAACAACGATTGTAAGCCTTACGACCCAAGTATCACGGTCATGAGTATCACCTTTGCAAAAACAAACGCAAAATGTATACACTGTAACATAATCACCGACCAACGAGGAAACGATTCTTCAAAAATAATGATTTTCACTCTCACTATACAATCTAACTGTAACTGATATATATATTCCATCACAGTCTAATGTAAGCGGCATTTTGCATGCCCCGAGACTAATCAATCAACCGCACTAAAACAATCGAACTGCAAAACCAGCCCATTAACAAGCCCTAATCGGTCATTCTGCTAGCACTTGTAACACAATCAATTGCTATCACCACCCACCGTATTGAAAACGATGTCACTCGGAGAACGCTGAACGTTAATCAAAATAGAGGGCTCTCATCATAAAAGATCCAGAAAGAAGCAGAGAGCCCAACTCGAGCTACTAAACGGAACAGTCTTCCGACTCAATGACAGTTAATTTTAGGCTAACTGTGATCAGGTTCAAAATTAGGTATTGAGGTGTACACATTATAGAAAACAAACACACTGATCTGACCAGGACAGGCGAAGACTGTACTGCTTTCTGACACACTGAAAGATAAGCTGAGTTTTCAATGGCATTACATATATCTCAAGAGAGAATGAAACAAACAAATTTCCTTTGGGAAGTTACGATAAAATTGTTCTTAGTTCTTTATAGCAAAAATGTGATAATTTTCCATGCTAGCCCTTCGTCGGGAGACATAATGTTTGACGTTTGAAAGCTCGTTTGCAATTTTTTGGCCAACTTCAGTCAGTGTCAAAATACTGAAGACTGCACCTGGTCAAACAAACCCAACTGACTGGATTATTTTCAACGAATGAATTTTACTTGTTACCAACAATTAATGGTTATCATTCAGTTCTAATCCTTTTTTGCCAAACCTTCCTTTCTTTGTACAACACAATGAAAACTATATGTTTTCAAAATGCTGTACTTGTTCATTCTTCCTTTCCTGGATGTTAAACTGGACTGATTAAGTTGCTGCAATGTCATTTCTTTGGAATTTTAGTACAGAATAGTAAGAACCAAAATGTACGACTTGCGCTTCAACGTTAAACATTATATCGTAACTTTACAGTACCATCATAATATCCGAAGCAGTAAAAACTTTTAGCTTTCTTTCGTGAAGGCATACGACCCAGACCGTAGATGAGTGAACACTGAACTAAAAATATAATGTAATTCTTTTAATGGATTTGCACGAAACAAAAGAATTATCACTTTAAATACAATGGCAGGCCCAAACCGATGAGTTCAAGGTCTACTGGACACAATTGTTTGCACTTTAAAAGTACAACAGTACTGAATGTAGAGTTGTGAAGGTAGGATTTCAAATAAAGGATCATTGGAATTCATCCAAAATTTTAACATTCAAAGGAAATACTAGATGTTTTACAAAAGTGCTCGTTAGTGGAGGTACTGACTTCCTACTGTATACATGTTATTCCCAAATATATTGAGCAATGTTCAAAATAATCAATGAAATGTCTCAGAAAGGGAAAAGTGTCTTGAGGATGGTAATGAAATGCTTAAAGGAGACATCAACTCTGGAACCATCATCACTGGTATGATAATAGAGGGAACTGTCATGAACAAGAACTTCCTCAAACAGCTTAGAAACAAATATAATGTTATTTGAGAGAGATCACATGCAGACTATCATGTTCCAATTCACACACAAGCCAGAAACTTGGTAAAATATGACCTCCTTGACCCACATACGCGCTTCAATTTTTTTTAATGTTTTTCTTTATTTATTACGACGTGGATTTTTTTGTAATAAAAATGTTTTTTGCAAATGCTGAATCCAAACTACTGAACCACTTAATGGAACCCTAATGATGGCAATGGTTTCTGTGGCAATGCTGTTTAATAACATTCTACCTTGAAAATATGAAAAGAATAGGCCTTACAACAAAGAGAAAGTGAAAGGTTTAAGCTTCTAGTGGTGCTACTGTATGACATCACAGCTAAGTTTACAAAATGAAAGCTCCTAGATATGACTTTTAAACTAGTAGGATATCTCTCCCAAATGCAACCCGACATATTTTTAGAGCAGTTTGAGGGAATGTGTAAAAGTAAGTTGGCCTGACGTTTCGATCCTAGCAGGATCTTCTTCAAAGGCTAAATGACAAGTAACAGTAACAGAAGGGACAAAAACACGCACAGAATACAGACAGGTTAATGAGCAATGTGAACACAAAGAGATAGATGTAAGGGGATTAGTAGACAAGGGATGGAGAGAAGAAGGAAAGAAATGAGGGAAACTGCTCTTTACAAAGATCTCTGTCAAAAAGGCAAAGGTGATGGATGGTTGGGTTTGTGTCCTTTTTAAATTTATGCGTGTAAAGTGACCATTTACTTGATTTTTGGGGAAATTTGTAGCAATACTAATAAATAATAAATATATCTTAAAACTTTTCAATCTAACAAAATAATAATTTTTGGGGAAATTTGTAGCAATACTAACAAATAATAAATATATCTTAAAACTTTTCAATATAACAAAATCATAATTTGAGACGTAAATATATATGCTAGCACATCAATTCCGTACCAACAACGTATCTAAACTGCACTCAAGGGGAAATGTGTGCTTAGGCTGGTGAAAGATTTCATTCCTTTCCTTTAGACAGTGTGTATATCTTGTCGTATTTCAAACATGGCGTTGAAAGATATGACATAATAGCATATATTTGTTTTCTTTTATGTTGGTAATGAGGCAAAAGCAATCACTCCATTCTTACTTCAGAACAGTAAAATATTGTAAAAGATTTCCCTAAAGATTCCATCAAACTTAACAATATCGATGACAAATATCAGAATCTGAACATTCAGCCAAAGGCTCAATGAACCCCAAACATAGCTTAACCTAATGACTACAGTTTCTTATATATGTTACACTACAGAAAATTACTTGGCCGGCCAGCCACCATCGTAACATTACAACATGAGTGCATATCATTACTTTTGATATCTAGTGAAAACACAAACCCTGTAATAATGCCTTTCTCTTTTTAACAGGTTTAACAGGAAAAAATTAAGAAATATGTCCCCAATGTTTATAATTATACAGTGCAGAGTTGCCACATTATGGACAGGAAGAACATAAAACACATTACACATGATTTACTGCTGTCTCTAATTTTCTTTCAGTTTCATAAAACTTACGACAGTTCTTTTTAAACATTTCTGCAGCTATGCATGCACAATAAAGCTCAAAGCCAATCTAGCATTAACTGTGTACATAAAAATCATTCAAAATTTAGATGATTGACTCAACCCCCCTGCCCCTCCCCCTCTCCCCCCCCCTATAAAAAAAAGGAGCCAAAGTCAAAATTCTAAATTGCACAATTGAGTCCTGCCTAATGTATTGTACTGCCAAAACTGCATGCATATCATTAATTTTCGATATCTAATAACTACTACACTGTATAATACATCGATAACAAATTTCAATCAAATGAATGACCTAAACGTGACTATTGCAATTTCATACTGTACTCACATGATTAATATCTCTATATAAGTTGAGGTGTCGATCCCTGTACATTCTCTGGATGTCCTTTATACGTCAGTTGAGAAATTACACTGCGCACCCGTCATCACGCCTGTCGACGATTTCTTCGTCGTCGATCTGAAACCTGGAATAATATCTCGTTGTAGGTGTTCCGTATCCATCTGTGTACACGAATTGGGATTAATAAAACAAAACACGTTACTTTACGGATAGATTAATCAGCTAATTATCAAAAAAAAAACATCTGGACGGTTCATTACGACGATCAGTGTACGCTGAGATCATGCGATATGGACTGACTGTACTCACGATCGTAGAGTACTGTGAACGTCGAAAACGACACTTTATCGACAACAATTCCGTCGGATGTTTGTACAGGATTAATCTTACTTAATATATATCTAAAACATTTTAGGTCGAAGAATGGACCATTTGATATTTCACTGGGACACAGTTGTTATAAAATCAACAGGGATTTTTCAAACTCATGGATCTAGGTAAGAGTTTAGAGATAGACATCAACAAAAATTCAACCATAATCTACTCTGTACGTGTAGTAGAATCCTAAGGTAACAAAACACTACCAAATATTCAACGGAGCGTTTCCCACTTGGATGTTCAAATTAATATGTACGCATTCTGTGTGAAGGTTTGTAAAACTTCATGAAAGGATCTACTTGAACAGATCTGTCAATTCTAGCTCAGAACCGCTATGGAACTTGTTGGAACAGATACTGTTCATACTCAAATTTATGAGTTTTATTTTCAGAAGGATTTCAGCATTTTCTTTCGATTTGACAATTGATGGACAGGAGAAAGGTGACAGAATTCATTGGAAACCAAACAAGTTTTATGAACTGGAATATAAAACTAAAGCAAAAGAGTCTTTTTTTCTTCCCTTCATACTTTTGATTGTGGTTTATTATTGAGTGAATTACTCAACCACATCTTACAAAATGTAGTGAAAGGATAAAGTCAGGAATTTTATTAAAAAAATTATTTTACCATTTAAATTGGATAATAAAGTAGATGAATCATAAATAACAAAACTGACTGGGAAGCTATAAACATTGGAGAAGAGCAAAAAAAATTTCTGTTATTTTCCTAAGATTTATAATCGATAGAATGTGAGGCTAACATGGTATTTCTCTGTTCTTTAATTTCAAATGTTAACACAAAGTGTTAACAAACTACTTTTCTACATCAAAGAGCATATTTAGGGAACAAAAAATGAAAAACAGAAGTTTGAGGGGCTGAGTTTCGATTCTGCCGGTAAAATCACAGAGCGATCGTCTTCATGTTTTAGTCTGCTGCTAAGGAAGATCCTGCTGTAGATTATAGAATCAAACTTTGTTTTATTTTTATTTTTTTATTATTATTTTATTTACATTCATTTTTCTAAAATGTTTGAACATGTTTTTATGACTAAAATTGTACCTTTTAGGGGGAAAAAACAAAGACTGTTTATTGAGATTTGGGGTGTATTACTGCTCATATTGACCATGTTAAAGATAAGTTGATATGGTGAGTTTACTTTAAATGTGGTCTGATTAATACCTGCAATACTGTACTAAAGTAGCTTGCATATATGGAAATGTGCTTAATATTATGCAGTTTGATTTCTCAATTATTCAATGAAAAGAAAAAGAGAAGTAAGTTTAATGAAATTTCGTCTTTCGTGAATTTCTTGCCTATGAATGACAGTATGTTAAATCCATAATGATAGACAGACTGAGTTGGTTAAAAATAGTGCAATTAAGCAACCACCTCTGTATAAGGCAACAGCTGCTCAATTAACTATTGTCGAAAGTTCCAAGAGAGATTAACCTCTTTTATCTGAATAACCATTAATGTTCAACCCTAAACAAACAGCACAGCAAACATTCATGTGTACATGCTTGATTTATACCAAATCATCGAATGTTTATCTTATGGTTACTATCTTCTAAAATAAGTTAGTTGTTCTTCATTGATAAGTTATGCAAACCCAAGTGTTTCCTCATGAAGAAAGAATTGTACCTATTTATCAAACATGTATGATGTTTACAGTAAGTCGTCCAATTAGGTGCAATATCTATACAATTAGTTCACAAAATTAAAACAGTTAATAAAAAGCCTTTACGTCACACGTCAAAGAATTAAAGTCTTGTGTGGCAGGAAATTATTAAAATGTTTTCAAGATAAACAACTGCCTAAAATCAATTCATTTCCTAAAGTATGATTTGTTTCTTGGACTTTCCATAATTATGGCATGGCAATGCTGCATCTCCTTCAACCCATTCCACAACTTTCTTCAATAATTACTACTTAAAATAGCTGTATGCATCACAACAATGATATAAGGTAAGGCATATTAAACCTGCCTTTTGCATGTTTTTTTCGGTACCTTTGTCAACTGGATTTCCAATATGAAAAGATAAATATTTAATTGAGGTTACTTAATGGTTTACTCTTCCAGTACTACATTACACGGAAACTTATAATTGACAAAATCTCTGGAACTGAAAGTTTGAATCATTAAATACTCATTTACTTTTCAAATAATGTAGAAAAAGCAAAATAAAAACAAATAAATATATAAACAACAATACTTGCTTTGCAATATGATAAATATTATACAAGATAAATATTAGAACTGAAAGTTTTATAAATTACTAATGAAATTTAAGAACCAACAACTAACTAGAAAGATGTCACATATGCCATAATCAAGTGTGATTTTCTTGTTTACTAATGTTCGGAATGATTTGGTAACATTACTGAAAAATAACAACAAACTGTAAACTGCTGCATTAAAACAAAAGCCATAATATTAACTGTTAACATTTAAAAGTTCTCTTTACCAGTTTTTCAAGTTACAAGTTTTCCTAGTACTGTACACAAATTCAGTGTCACTATACAAACTATGTAGTTAATACAAATTTAATTAAACTTAACGCCATGTCAGTACATTAAGCAGCCGGGCGACATACAATTTAATTCATTGACATTGAATTTGTCAACTCATTTTGAAATGTTCTAAATTGTAAAGGTAAATTTCAGAATGAGTGACATGACTGCTTTTGTAATAATAATTAGTCTAAAAACAACCTGTAACCATCCTGTCAGATTCATATTTTTTATCGACCATATAATTTGTTGTTGTTTTAGTTGTTTTTTGTGTGTTCCTATTTAGTATAATGTATAATATATATGAACAAACAACAAACAAGACAAAAAAAAGTTGTAAGTTGATAAAAATACCAAAGTTGATTCTATTTAGCTCACGCACATTGACATGTACACTAATCCTTATACACACACATTAAGAGAGACAGAAATATACAGTTATAAATCATTGATTTCGCCAAACTCCATTTTGACCTATTCTCATCTGTTTAAACATTTCCGAGTAAGATCAGAAAATGTGCTATATATATT
>KN892358.1:0-24184 GCA_000934455.1 Apostichopus parvimensis
ACGTACTTTACTCATCACTGACAAAATGGCAGCCTGCATGCGAATTGTCGCAAGAAATATTGGTGAGAACTGTGTTCTTATCGTTTAATTTTTGTTCTATCGATGATGAGTGCATGGTGATTCTTACCATATTTACATAGCTTTTATATCTTCTTATTATAATCCCTTTGAATTATCATACCCGCGACGTTAATGGCAGTACAATGTGGGTTGTTCCCAGGGCCTAACCTTACGTGAGGTCGTAACGTGTACTTTGCCTAGCATAGCCTAGATTTAGTGATTTACTACACTTACTTAGCGTAAGCAATCCTACACATTCCGTATTCCTAGTGCCAATGCTATCAGGTTAGTACTAGGATTGAGGTCTTTAACGACAAAAGAGATCTCAACATCAGGAACATTCGATTGTGTGAAAATTTGCCTGCAAGGTTATTAATTGTAGTACAATGTTCCAAAGCTGTCTAGCCTAAACTTATTATCTAGTTAAAAGAAATTGAGGGCTAAGCTGTCATGATTCTAGCCAACAGAGAAGAACTTGGAAGAACACTTCAAGAAAATGGAAGCCACTTGAAGCAAATACTATTCAGAAAAAAGGGATTATTATTTTACTTATTACTATCAATTTGATCACAAGGAGTTAGGTAATTTCTTGGTGTACATTTTACATAAAAGATAAGTTTGTGAATTATTTTAGACATTGTGATTCCCAGGTAGCAGCTTTTTCAGTTTACAACATCCGTAATATAACTTTTAATGAGTGGTAGTTTCGTTTTCCTCTTCTTATATTTTCATCAAATTTCCATGAACTGTTAACACCCACATATAACTTGTTTGTTACAAGTATGTATGAATTATTTGAAACTGATGGTACTGATTTGATGGTACTTATTGAGTCACATGTTTCAAAGAGTGACTCAACTCAGTGAGAAATGTTTTATTATCTTTCACAGTCCCAAAGGTTGGGGTTCGAACATGCTACACAGAAACAAGGCCTAATCTGCTCATAAACAGTGAAACTAAAGTCATATGCCAAGGTATCACTGGCAAACAAGTAAGTAAAGAAAGCAAATTTCTTATCATTGTGAAGGTACTGAATTGACATAAATCTGGTGCAAGTTAACAGTTCTGTCATTTTTAATTTGTTTATATATATCTCCTAGTAACATCTTGCAAACATGTTGTGCCAGAGAGATGCATAAATGGCTTTAGGTCTTTTGTCATAGCTATCAAGTTATTCAAGTTATACTTGTCAATTTAGCCTTTAAAGAAGATCCTGCTAGGATCGAAACGTCAGGCCAACTTACTTTTACACATTCTCTCACACAGGCTCTCTAGTGGATAAGCAGTTTGCTAACAGTTTAATTTATTTTATAGTTATACAACAGACTCAAAACATTTACAAATATACTAACATTTTGAAAAACAAATATAGTTGTAAATTGTGTTGATTATTTGTTTAGAAATAATGTATCATAATTGGCATCTTATGAATGTCACTAACTTAGAACTGGCTGAGAAAGATTGCTATAAGTTCCTTCGACAAAGTGATGGTTTTCTTTATATCAGCTGTTCGTATAGATGCCCAGACATTTTATTATCAATCACATGAAAGGAGCAAATTAGAAATTTGAATTTATTTTACTTTAACTTCATATGCTTAACAAAGCCTTGACCCCTGTTGAGCTGCATAAATCTACATTCAACTGTCAGATTAGAACGAAGAGGCTTTAAGTTTACTCAAACAGCAATGCCAGTTGGTTGTCTTCAATACAGATAAATGAAAAGTAAAAGTAGGTGCTTTCACTACAAAATAATTGCTTGGACAGTCACAAGGATTGGTTTGGTTGTGTGACCAAAACTAGTAAAGACAAAATCAGCCAGATTTGTGCTTTGATTAAAACTGTAGCATATTCTATGATGTTGTCATGAGCTTAACTTATTCCCGTCACTGAATAGTTGCTTTTGGTTATGTTACTTTTACTCACTCTTCCCTATTGTACTTTCCTGTAGGGGGCATTTCACACAACACAAGCCATTGAGTATGGTACCAACATGGTAGGGGGTGTGACCCCAGGCAAAGGAGGTCAACAGTCTTGTGGAATCCCAGTCTTCAACTCAGTCAAAGATGTAAGTATCTCTTATGGGACTGTTATCATATAGGATAATGAACTCACATTAATATTTAATAGTATCAGAGAAATGATATGGCTTGAGAAACTCAGACAAAGATGTAAGTATCTCTCATGGGACTGTTATCATATATGCAGTAGATGAACTGATGTAACATTTAATAGTATCAGAGAAATAATATGGCTTGAGATAGTTTGAATTTCCAAGGATTGCATGTAATGAGGTGCCATAAGTTAGTCAAAGAGTTACAGTGCTC
This sequence comes from Apostichopus parvimensis, assembly GCA_000934455.1. NCBI lineage: Eukaryota > Metazoa > Echinodermata > Holothuroidea > Aspidochirotida > Stichopodidae > Apostichopus > Apostichopus parvimensis. The sequence continues at coordinate 2,387 of KN892358.1, forward strand.
AGTGTGTCCCAACCTTTCCACCCCTTCCTCCTTTCTCTCTCCCTCTGCTTTGGGTGCTATTGCTGACAGTGATTATACGGTCGATGACATTTCGTAAGATAGTAGTAAGGGGATTTGGGAGAAACAATCAGAAACTTTTACAATTAGCACGTCCCATTTCACATTACTTTGAAATAATTTCAATTGGTTGCAGTCAATGAATTGTGTTATGCTAGCTTAATTATATTCAGCAGCTCTTAGGGCTAGATAAACCTACACAGTGCCACTTTCCTTCGGTACTTTGCAGTGAGTGCCGGTCAGCTATAATAATACCAATGTAACTGAGTATACCATTACAGATGACCAGAACTAAGAGTTTGAATAACTGATATACATACATATATGTTCATATTCTAATCTAAATAAGCAAATTGTGAAGTTTAACTTATGAAAATTAAAGTCTAAATCCAGAAGAACCTTTTTTTTTAGGCAAGAAGATCTAGATGATCTATTTAACATATATCGAATCTATACTTGATTGATAGATTGATCACATTTATACTTTAATAATCAATACTTATTGATCACCCCCAGGCCAAAGATGCGACTGGAGCCAATGCAACAGTCATATACGTCCCTGCTAAGTTTACTGCTGCAGCCATAATGGAGGCTATGGATGCAGAGATAGGCCTGGTGGTTTGTATCACTGAGGGCATCCCACAGCAAGACATGGTCAAAGTCAAACACAGGCTGGTCAGACAGAACAAAACAAGACTGGTTGGACCTAATTGCCCAGGAATAATTAAGGTTAGTTTGATGGTTAACTTTGGTAGTGCAGGGCAAAATTTATGTTCAAGAATTTTCCACATTTATGCCACAAATTGTATTTGCCATTTCTTTTGTCTTTTGCATTTTTTTTGGTGACTCCAAATTTCTTTGGTGACCGTAAAAAGGGTGGCGACCCACCCACTTTTGAATACCAAGTAAACTAGACGATGTCCGCATTTTTAATTGGACCATCATGATAATGCACATTTGTAATCATTCCTTTCAGCCTGGTCAGTGCAAGATAGGCATCATGCCCGGTCATATCCATCAGCCGGGTAAAATCGGAATCGTCTCTCGGTCAGGAACGCTAACATACGAAGCCGTAGCTCAGACCACAGCGGTTGGTCTTGGACAATCTCTATGTGTTGGTAAGTTTACTGCAAGCAGATGAATTGAGATAAGAGCTATGTCACTGCTGGGAATACATACTGCACTGAACTACCAATGTTATAAAGCATTTTGATCTGTTAGTGTGTAACCAGGTATCATGTAAACTGGGGACCATTCAGCTGGTTCTTGAGCAAGAGAACACAATGCTTAAGTAACAAACTGTAATACAAAGATATATGTGAGCCTAAGTCATTTGGCTTGACGAGAATTCCATAATACAAAGGAAAGGTTAAATTTTACGGCAGCTTCTAGTTTGACTAAGGTAAGTTTCTACACAATGGGATACACCAGTGCCATAACAACACGGTGTGTTAAGCTTGAGAGTCAGACTTCATATCAAATATCTATATAATATAAAGATTTCCAAAAGTGTCTGAACGACATTTTTAGAACAAAATTATGACTCCTCACTTGCTAGTTCCAAGTTTATTCTATGAAAGAATCTTGAGAAGGGTGTATGATAATTGGCAATCTAAGGTTTACAAATACTTACAATTTTTAGTTCGTAAAATTGGTTGAAAATAGCAACAGAATGCCACGAAAAAATCCCTGCTCTGAATGAGTCAATTCATTCAATCAGCATTGCAAAGTCAGCAAGTATGACAAAAATATTATTTAATGTTGATCTTATCTCAGGTATCGGAGGAGATCCTTTCAATGGGACTAACTTTGTTGACTGCCTGGACATCTTTATGAATGACCCACAAACGGAAGGAATCGTCTTGATTGGAGAAATTGGAGGAGGGGCAGAAGAAGCTGCAGCAAAATACATTGCAGAGAATAATGTGGTAAGAAGAGGATAAATGGAACACCATTAATGTATGCTAGAGCACTGTTTGGTGTTTGGTCATTATTAATGTGGTAGAAGGAGGGAATAATTGGAACACCCTTAATGTATGCTGGAGCGCTGTTTAGTGTTGGTGATTGGTTTAGCAATTCTACCACGATTCAAGTATCAGTGCAGACGTAAGTGTTATAATTCAGTGTAGACATGACTACTCTGTTTTTGGCCAAATGCAATGGGAATCTTTGCGATTTTGATGTTATGTGCGTGTTTATGGTGGCTTTGCTTACAAACATGAAAACTCAAAAAAACACATGGTGGTTTAACCCGTTATGTTGACTAAAGTTGTCCACTGAATGTCATTATAATGGAGACAGCAAACATATTACCACATGATCCATACAGAAGCACTCGACATATTCATGTCTGAAAAATATATTGATATATCAATTGTTGTTTACATTTTATGCACAAGTCATATACATGCAGTCTGTGTTTAGTTGTTTTCCATCACCTCGAAATCATTTACTTCACGGAGAAAAAACCTGAGTAATCTGCTTTTCAAATGAGTTCTTGCAATTCTCCTTTCATAGTCATAATACTTCTGATTTAATGGTTACAGTTATCCTGTATAGTTATACAACATTCTTTCAGTATTGGATCTACAAAGTAAAATTATTCCAAGTCTATCTTCTATCACCAGGGCACAAGGAGAAAACCCATCGCTGCATTCATTGCTGGCAAGACCGCACCTCCCGGTAGGAGGATGGGACATGCCGGTGCGATCATCGCAGGAGGGAAAGGAGGGGCTGATGAGAAGATAAAGGCTTTGGAAGAGGCAGGAGTAGCTGTTACTTCATCACCAGCACAGATAGGCACTACTATATATAAAGTAAGATAAGTTGTATTATCTAAGCAGAATTGACTACATCTGTAGGAACTAACACCTCCCCCCTCCCCCCTTCCTCACCCCTTCCTCCCCACTCCTCTGTGGTCATCATGATAGACCAATGAGGAAGACCAGTGAACTTCATTATATAATTAATTTTTTTATTATTTGAATTGGTCAATTTTGTTCCAGGTTGTATTACTTACATGCAGCTTATGAGATGTTAGGGCAATATTTGTGTTATCCCTTAACACGGAAGGACAGTAACATTTCTCTTCGAAATGGGGATTGCGGTCCAATGAAAAACGAAAAGTACAAGCTAAGTGAGTTGTATTTATCCATCATTGTTTGTGTCGTCATTTTCTGACTCTGCCCTTTATCTTTGCTTCTTCCGCAGGAAATGGAAAGGGCTGCCAAAGTATGATGCGACATGTCCTGGTAGAAGAAAGCCACCCCTGGGATAGTTGTAAAATCTAACAAAAACATGCTGTTAATATTCAGGGAGAGATTGTTTGAACTTGAATTTAAAAAATAATTTTTAATACTTGATTGTGGTCAGATATTGTACAGAGAAGGTATACGGCAAGCACTGTCAAGTTAAGACGAGCATTCAAGAACGATTCGGTATTTATTTCTGACTTGTTGATTTAGCTTCTTCCACGGTCTTTATTTCTGACGACTGAAGTTATTGTGTTTCCTCAAGATTTTGATTTATGTTACTACAGTATCAAATATTCTGAATAGTTTCGTAAGGTCAGCTATCAGCAAGTTATCTGATCAGTCTGGAAGGCAGGTTTCAATTAATTGCTGTCTTTAATTAACTCTCCATTACAAAGTACAAGGTGAAGTAATTACCACAAAGTCATGCCAGTAGTAGTACATAGTCTTCATTGTGACCCCTTGAGGTACTTCAAGAGTTATTGTACACATCTAAACAAAATCACTAGATCGTTTTAAATTGATGAAATTTTCTTCTGATGAGGGTTGTGTCCTAGATTCCCATCATCAGAAAGCCCTGATGTTTTGATGTGAAAGTTGCTGCCATAGAATGTCTTTATGGCAATTGAATTGACTTATTAGAGGGATAATACATGATTGTATACTGATTATACTGGGTTTTGTTTCCTCTTTAAACTTCTTTGAATTTTTAAGGATTAATAACAAGCAACAAATTATAATATCTTATCACAAAAGCGAAAATTTATTTTACATGACAATATTTACAAACTGTACGGCACTCATTACATCAGTGACTAACATGTTTAAGAATGTAGTCCAATCATGCACCATTACAGTATGGACTTTCATAGGTACGTTCACAAAAAGCAGACAACTTGATCCATGCTCAAACCCAGTCCCCTTACATCAAGATTGTAACACTATGATTAAGACAATTTCAAGTGAGAAACCTTTACAAACTTTTTGGACCATACAAACAAAATTATGTGGTTAATAGGGAATGGAGTTACAAGTGGCATAGCCCAGTCATGCTGTCTGAGAAGGCTGAATATCAGACAAGCTTAAATTTGTAATAATTTGATTGTTTACAGCTATTTGAAGCTAGATACCAGAAACATATATGACAGCTAGATTTCAAGCAGATTCAAAAATAGATTTCACGATTGATTTTCAAGATACAATGTAGATTTCAAGTAAGAACAAATAAGATACTTTTTAAAGACAAGTCCTCCAGGAAAGAACCTGGCCATGAAAAACCAACAACGAACAGACTGATCCGCTCTCAACCCCAGTCCCCTTGTATCGAGACAGATCATCTTCAGGTGAACAGATAAGACTCACAGGGTTCTCTTCCATCTGTACACCTAAATCTACAGGTCCATGATCTTCCTGCAATACTGGAGTTTAAAGGACTTCTCTTGTCAGAGTTGGCAATATTTGGATGTCTATTATTACCACATTTGAATAATAAACTGAGAGCATTCCTTGAGACTGACCTGCTCACTCATAGCATCCAAGGCATATGCAGGCAGGCACAGAAGACTGATCTAGGTTTCTGTTACACTGTTATATACCCCCTCCCCCACCTTTAAGCTATTACAACTCCAGGCCTAGCTGATTTATCAACCAAAAAAGTCCGAACAAAGTCAATCTGATTTTTTTTCTTCAAATACAAGCAGCATAATCCTCAAATCTAAAATACTACTTGAATCTACTCAAATACTTGCATGAGATTTATATTGTGTTAAATCTACTATTAATTTACAATTGCATTCAACTATACACAGGTTGGCCATACATAAGAATTATTCTACATAGACTAACACACATTATGAGATGGAAGTACCACAGGATATTTTTGGCCAGAAGAATTTGTTGCATGTGTTCCTATGGCATTAGGCCATACTGTAGGCAACAGCAAAGGTATCATGTGCGATTGAAACAGGGTTAACCCTGTGTATAGGTAGGAATTGTATGGTGTATAGGTAAGAATTGTGTGGGTTTGCAATTCCATTCAATTTGGGATCTCTTATAGTTGGACCAATTATGGGCTAAAATGTGGCAAAAAGTTGCCAATGTTTTTACTGATGCAAAGGCCTATTTGCAACCTTGCTTCAAACTGAACAACATGAAGTGGTTGAAATCTTTGTTCTTTGGGGGATTTTAACAATTCAATTCAGTTGAGCAAATAACGATAATGACATGTGGATACAAACATGAAGGCATGAATCCATATATGTTATGCACCATAACTATTCCAACAATGTGTTAAAACTTAATTTTAATCAATATATTATAAGTAAAGGATTTACCCATCCATTGATAAAGACATAAGTAATAACACTGCCTGTGCACCAGCACAACTTTAACCTATTTGGGGGAATTAAGTTACAATACCATCTGAATCTGATGTAAACAACTGGTCGTCCACTGGACCACCTCCACAGCTGATTTTGGTTGTCCGAATAGAAATGTGGTCATTTCGGAAGACCATTAAAAATGTGCACCACAGGCATGCATAGAGCTATGTGCTTTGTATGTGTAATGAAGCAAAAAAACATTGTATGCAATATTCTTAAGTATGCGTCTCAGTTTAAAGTTTATATCACTAATAACTGTCTCAACTACAGCAAGCCTGTCGCCCTGGGAAGTCTCTCTTTTCACTCTCTCTCTCTTTTCACTCTGAATTGGCAAACATGTTGGAAATCTCGTCTCCAGCAGACACAACCTTGGCACCGTCCCTTTGGAGGTTCGCACATCAAGACTGTAACAGAGAACGATAAATAATCACAACTTATAATATTGAAAGAGATAATTAGTTCAACAAGGAATGGATAGAGAAAACAGCAGAGAGCATTGCAGAAATTTAAACATTTACCAGTATTACTCCAAAAAACCACTTGCAATCAAAAGAATAGATGAAACGTCTATCTACACAATTACTATTAAAAGTTGATATACAAGAAATATCATCCTCTTGTTGTGGAGCTCCCTGAAGCTCAAGGTTAACATACGTAGTGATGGTCATTACTTGTTACTATACCGATACTTCCTCTTAATAGCTTCAAACCTCTCACCTTCTGTTCTAGTGGTCTAACCATCATCCTTGGAGCGATACTCATAGACATCAGTTCCTGGAAGAGCAGCTTACAGGCATAAGGAATTCGGATCTGAGAAACCTGACGGACAAAATTATAATAAATAAATAAAAGAGTGTTGCCCAACATCTTAATCAGACGCTTGTGAATGAACCTTTACAAGTACATGCAACATTGTGTGCTGAATGAACATATACTGCATGGCTTAATACTGTTGCATTCATTAAACCCCTTCATTGATGTGTGTTATGTTATTACATGTGTACCGACAGAAACTCTTGCAATAATTGAGTAATAATTCACGAGAGGTGTTGTTAACAAGCGACCATTACTGACTAGTGTCTAATTCTTATAGCCTTGGCATTCGTAAGTCAACGAGATGTCTTGTTACAAACGGCCATTACTGACCAGTGTCTTATTCTTACAACCTCAGCATTCGTAAGTCAACAAGAGGTGTTGTTACATTACTCACCAGAGTCTTATTCTTACAGCCTCGGCATTCGTAAGTCATGTTCTTTAGGTTAGCAATCGCAATAAGGCCACAGATGTCGCAGACGTGAACCCTGTACGGGTCAGAGACCTCGAACAACCTCTCACGAAGGAACTGAGCTGCTCCATGGGCAATCTGACAATCGCGTTCCATCTCCCCAAAACGAAGACCGCCATCCCTGGAAGTAATAGGTCAGAATTTGTGTATTTTAGATCACAAAATGCAAAGAATACAGACAAAAATAATATTCTGTAGAATCAGACCTCCATCATAAAAATGGTGCAGTTTCTAACTAGGTACATCATAGTTTAATATGTAAATATATCTTCCAAGTAATCATATAACTGCTAACTTGAAATAATTTTCAGTGACCCAAATTTAATTAATATTATTTGATACAACGTTAATTTTACCTAGATCTTCCTTCCATGGGCTGCCTATTTAATATCTGCACCGGTCCCCTGGCCCTGGAATGGATCTTGTCATCCACCATATGCTTCAATCTTTGGTAGTAGGTCGGACCTAGGAAAACCTGGGTCGCAATCTTTCTGCCTGTAAAGCCACAATACATGACCTGTCAACGAAAAAGAAAAAGAAAGGAATAAAAATACAAATTAAAGCGTGTGCCCTTAAAAGTGGGTCAAAAACTCAACCAGTCTTGCGGTCACTTCTGTAGCGTTAAAACAAGGAATGATACAGTTTAAGGAATCCAATGAAAACTATTTACCTACGAATGAATCTGTACCAACATGTGGTATTGCTGTCTTCACTAACAACTAACAAATTGGTGGATAAAGCCAGGAACTTTTGTCAAATACTTCAGAAACGTTTATTGAGACAGATTCTTCATCTACAGGGGACATAAACCCAACCTTCATCTTTTAGCTCATATGAGAGAAAACTTTGTGAAGAACAACAGATCAGAAAAATCTTGCTCCATTTGGGATCATAGTTTTAAAAGTCACGTCTCGCAGCTGTCATTTCTCTAAATCTGCTGCTAAGATCTGAAACCTTCTGTTTCTTGGAATTGTTTTTTTGTATATATTTTCAAGGTAGAATGTGAACAGTGTCGACCGGGAACCAATGCCATCATTTGGGTATAATAAAGAGGCATGGGAATGGGGCAGACCAAGGTTGCCTAGATGAATTACCTCATTTCCTCTCTCCATGTAGCCATATTCGTGAAGGAGATTAGATATCTTCTGGACATTTACAGCATCGTTGAAGGGAGTGGCGTCGCCGATCTCACCCTTATTAGCGGACACTTTCCCTTGCAGACATTCAATTAAATGGCCAATCGTCATACGACTGGGAATAGCGTGAGGGTTGATGATGACGTCCGGTGTAATTCCTTCACAGGTAAAAGGCATGTCCTATAGCAAATAAAGGAATGAGAAAAACACTTGAAACATGATAACAACGACTATACTTAACATTGCAAACAAGATGAAAGTAGGAAACAAAAATAATATTGTTTCTCCCTTTATAAAACATGGTTACACCAGGAATCATGTTAACATTATGTTATGTTGAAAGAACAATACAATCATCATGTTGAAAGACAATCAATAACATTTTACTATGCTACTAATAACTAAGAAACATGACTTCCATGAACACATTCATTGATGGTTAAGAACAAATACTCATCAAGCCCCTGAATAATTTATGGTGAAGATACCATCCAGTCATAGCCACAGTTTAGGGCAAACCATCTTGTCAGACCGAGTCGCTGCCTCTGTATAATACTAATGATACCAACTAGTCCGAGCCGATAATTCATTCTAAGTTGTTAGATTTACCTCCATTCTGTACTTGATTCCACATGTACCCTTCTGTCCGTGACGACTGGCAAACTTGTCTCCAATCTGAGGGGTTCGGACAGACCGTACCTACGGGATGACAAAGTAATTTACAATTTATTATGCAACACAAACATAACAACAAAAATGATACAAGATGGTTCTGACAGGCGGAACTAGACAGTCCAAAAATTCTTAATTGTTATGCGAATTATAGCACCATTTTGCATCAAGCACCCTCCATTTATCAGAATTTACAAATAGGAAGGGCCACCCCCTCCTTGGATGACATAACATCTTAACCACCCCCAGTACAAAATTGGTGGCCTTCACCCTTGCTGAACCACACAAAGAAATAATTCTCATTTACAAATGAAAACTTTACTCTTTAAGGTTTCCAATGTCTTATGAGATACAGTTATTTAATTTGAAGTGTGACAAAATTTTGGGAACAAATTTGTACCATATTCAGTGCTGGTGTTGTTAATAGTTGAAGTAGCTATTAAGCAAAGGAACTGACCTTGAGTTTACAGAACTTGTATCCCTCTTGGTTAATGCTGACCATTACTTGGTCAATAATACCTGTTTCACTCCTTCTCATGAAGGTACTACAGTCTCTCTTGGTGTAACGATTACTGGTACCTTCGAGCTTAGGAGAGAACAGAAAAAAAAAACATCTAAACATCAACACATGGTTAAGTCAGTGTACAATTTTCAATCAAAGATTTGTCACGTATCTAATATAAGCCCCACTTACTGCTTAATGCCAACAAATGTATCGAGCTGCTGTCAAATGCCTGTAAACAAACCGATGTGTGCTGTAATTCAGGACAATGCCAGTAAGAATGTGATTTTAGCCAGTAAACTTTTTTTATTCCTTTTCAGTTTTTGGTTAAATGGCTAAAATGGTCACAATTACTGTATTTGCGACAAACAAATTTGTAAGACAATTTTATAGGGGAATTGAGAGGCGCATAATAACATACAAGATTAACGTTGGCTTAATAAGACTGACGTAGGGTTACAAACCAACGCAAAGGTCGGCTGTAATTTGAAACATCGTCAGGATTATTGATTACCTCGTCATTATTTTCCTTGACCAATGCAGTCTTGCCGATGAGGACGTCATCACCAGACACCCTGGTAGCGGGAGCAATTATACCATCGTCTTCTAACTTTTCATAGACAGCATTTCTCATCCCTGAAGTGGAAGATAGAATGCACTAATGAGAAACATGTAATAAGAGTATGTTGTAATGTCTCCAATAGAAGGACAGATATCTCACAATCTTTAAAGGTAACAGACTGTCAGCTTTGTAGGTTTAGCATGCAGGCTTGCAATTACATTTTCACTAAGGGGGTGGAGAGGGGAGGGGAGCAAATGGGTGAGGAGCAATCAATTACCCTAGAACTTTGGTGCTTTATGTACAGTACACCAAGATATGGGCAAGAAAAAAGACATCATTGGTATGTGGATAAAGTAGTGGGCTACATTAAAGCTAGCATAGTTTCTGAAAAAAAATATTTTGATGGTTTTATTCCCCTTCAAGGATGAAGGTGGAGGGAGGTGTCTGAATTTTGGAAACTTAGCATATATGCCTTTCACTTTCACAACTTAACGTTGTAGGTTGGCTCGGGAGTCATTAGAGTAAATGTGTAGAATTACAAGATTGGTCGTAAAGACTAGTGAGAAAGAAAGACGTATGTAAGTAATAGTTTGCTTTGTATTCTGTAAACTAATCCTCGTATCCACCATTAACTTGAATTGAGATTGCAGGCGTCATCTTTTTGACGATGTCTCCTCCGAGGAAAAATTTCCTCTGAGTATGTTCCATATTACAAAAATGAACAAGGCATTTGTTTAATTTGTTTGGCACTTGTTTCATTAATCCTTCACATCACCTTGTCAATTTCTAACCTGGTAACTGACTTCTTACCTTGACACGTTTCTCTGTCCGGCTTTTCAAACATTTCGTCTGTGTCGTGGTCTTTGGTTTCACAGTCCTTGTATGATCGGTAAAAGACAGACCTGTGAGGGATAATCCATAGAGCGATGAATAGTTAACGTTAGATTTTACTAGTATTTTCACCTTATTCTCTTTCCAAGCTACCATCTCTTTCTTTCTCCTCTTCCTAACTACATCTCTACCTGTTCTCCTCTTCTTGACCACAAGTATTCTGTACTTGTTTCTCAGTTCTCACATATCTTTCAACCTGATTCATTCTTAAGTGGTCACTAGATTACAAATGTAATACATTTAAGTTTTCATGTTTTCTACTACCAATCTACTGATCTAAACAGTCTCAGAGCCATCAAACCTAAAAACATCACAAAGTCCTCTCTGGCCAGTAAACGGTCTGAGGAAAACCACAGTAAGTAACAGGGACACCGTCAAATCATCTGGCCACAGCACGATCTCGGGATATAGCCAACTACATAAGAGAATAATTTATCCTGTATCGCATCTCAAAATGCTCTGCAAAAATTGTCAAATTTCTATACAAATGTAAATATGTATGGCTGTTTGTGTCCGTAGGAACCATATTATTTTATGAGAGACAAAAGTCAGAACCTTCAAAAATGCTGCACAAAGCTTGAACATGTGCAGTGCGCTAAACTCTATGCACTACCGATTATAAAAGCAAATGGTATAACCACAATTGAAATAGCATAAGGACAATCAAAAATGACAGATTTGCTTTCTCATTTTAATTAGCCTGGTTCCCTTTAATTAATGTACCTGTATAAGCCTCTGTCTATGGAACCTGCATTTATGATGACAGAGTCTTCCTGGTTGTAACCGGTGTAAGATGAAATAGCTACTATGGAGTTGATCCCGGCGGGGAGCTCCCTAAAACGCAGGAACTCCATGGACCTGGTGGTGACTAAGGGTTTCTGGGGGTAGTAGAGGACGTGTGATAGGGAGTCCATACGTACATGGAAGTTTGTTATGTACATTCCCATGGCTTGTTTGCCCATAGCTGACTGGTACGTGTTACGAGGGGACTGAAGAAACGAGAGAGAGAAAACAAGAGCATAATAGATGACAAACACCAACTAGAATGCATTTAACAGTGATAGCACACTGACTTTAAAGACTTGACATTCCACAATTTGCCGATTATGATGTCGAATACGAGAAAATGCATCTGAATTTGGTCGGCATTCTTACAAATTCTAACAAGTATTACTCGACCACATTTTGTAATTGATAACAATTGGATGCTGTCTGCACTGCTTTACCAATGAAGGTTTATGAAGAATTAATGGTTCAATGTTGTCATGAATATTTTGTCAACCAAACATGAAAACAAGACTCAATACGATGAGTTTAATGAGCAACCTCTCACCTGGTTGTGATCAGGAAATGGAATGATCGAAGCACAGACTCCCAGGATCATGGACGGATGGATCTCACAGTGAGTGTAGGTGGAACAGTAGACAGCACCAGTGTCCCTCAGGTCATCTGGTGACATAGCCAACATGACTGTTTCTTCCTCCATGGTATCGATGTATTCTACCACCCCACTGGCTACAAGCTCCTGCCAACTAATAGAACAACCAGGAGAAATCTTAGACACAATGTACACCTTAATAATAATGGCATGTATTAAGTCAACACGTAAAGAAGATCTAAGATCGGAGAACACATAAATAAGAACAATTATATAAGAAGGGAATTCCTTGATAAAACAATTTTGTTTTTTGCTTTTTTTGTGTGTTAAATATACTGACTTTATATCAAGTTTTAAATGATAAAGTTCTGTTTGACTCTCATGCCTGTGACAAAATGACAGCTCAGAATACAGAGTAGCTTTAAGACAATGCAATCTGTCAGACCAAGGCACTGACCTTTGACCTAAAGAGACCGATCTATTTGAAATATTTCTTACCTGTAATTGTTGTACTCTCTCTCTTTTAACATGTCAATATGTCTCTTCTTCAGGAGAAGCTTTTGTTCTTCAACAATCAACAGAGGGCGACATATCCTCCCAGCGTCTGTATAGATCTGGATCTCTTTCTCCTTGATATCTCTGACCATGGAGACCTGGTTAATGAAAGTCAACAGTGGCTTTTGGGGGTGCAAAAATCAGTTTCATTTAGTTTAAAATATTGATAACTACGACCCAGCTTATATCTAAGTAGTTTATCTTATACAACAAAACAAAACCAGTCTTTGACACAATAGCATTCACTTGTCTAAGTAACCAATTTATACAACAACTGGACCAAAAAAAAGTATAATTGTGACACAGTAAAAATACATATCTAATATGTTGAACAATACAACAAAAATTGCATACCTCTGACACAATGATATCCATCTGCCGACGCAGTTTACGTAAGGTGTTCATGAGCTGGTCGGGATCACGATGAATTCCAACCCAACAACCATTCACAAAGATCTTGGTGGCACTAAAATGAAGAGAGACAGCTCACAAATTTCGGACAATTTTGACCAAACCTACTAAGTATTGTTCAAACCAATTTTTTTGGAAAATTAAACTTGTCTACGCTGAGACAAACTCCTACATTTTTCCTTCATCAGATCAACATTTCTTCACATGTAAAATGTTTTCACATCTAAATGGAAAATCAGAATCTTTCAAATTTTGCCCCACTATTCTTTTTGGCCATTTATTTGAAATTTGACTAGGCATTGGAATTAAATTCTAGTGTTACCAGATTTCCATAGTAATGAAAATGTTATTAAAATTGCAAAAAAGCTGGCTAAATGGTTCTCGCTCCACAAATGACAGCACCTATTAATCTTAATCTCACCAGGCTATACCATATTGTGCTAAGATGTAATGGACCCCATGTCGAGACTAACTTACTTGTGAATAGCTGACGGTGCTATTTCTTCCAGATTCTCCATACTCCACTCCTCCAAAAATTCCAAGATGGGGCTAGGTTGAGAGCCGACAGAGATGTAGGCCATGAGGGCCAGATTCTTCACAAGGCCTACAGCATGTCCCTGAGAATAATAAAAAATTAAGACTCCTTAATTTAACCTTCACCCCAAAAAACTACCCTCAATGAACAGGCAAGCAATTCAAGAACTCACTTGGTCTGAAATCCAATTTCTGAAAGTAATTTTTGCAGTTTCAATTATTGACTAAACTTCCTTTTTTTGTAGCTTCCTGGCAGTTGTGGTTTCTCTGCATGATTTGTGTAACTTTATAATGTATGAAAGAGTTGCATAAATCCCTACCCACCTGCTTTCAGAGTTGTAACAGAGAAAATGGGGCTTTGAATCTCCCCTTAACAGAGTATGCAGGAAGTATACTTCCAAAAGGCACCACCAGCATGGTAATATTTCATATGGAGAAAGCAACAACTCAAGGCTGGATAGCTCGATAGGCAGACAACTGAAGGTGGTAATGTTCTGCACACTGACACAAAACCTTCTACAGCATTATAAGTTCTTTTGACTTGGACTACAGAATGCCTAGCACATTGACATGCAAACTACTAGACTGAGTATATATAAGGAAAAGATGTTACCTCTGGTGTTTCAGCAGGACAGACCATTCCCCACTGAGTGTTGTGAAGCTGTCTGGGTCTGGCAAGCTTGCCATCACGACCGCAAGGAGAGTTAAGCCGTCTCAGATGAGACAGAGTAGACACAAATGTAAGTCTATTGAGTACCTGGATAAAAAGTATCAGGAAAAAATATCCATTCTGGGTTAGTAAGTATTAAACAGAATAAAATATCACAGACAGTACATCCATACTCCCTATGAAATACCTGGATCAGTCTATTGAGTACCTGGATAAAATATATCAGGAGAAAAAGATCCAAGTATTACACAGAATAAAATATTACAGACAGCCCTGCATGGGAACCCATTATGCACCAAACACTAGCAAACCATTGGAAATAAACTATATGAAACAGCTGGTCAATCATTGGCAAAAAGGGCAATCCAAATTTATCACTGAGAGACATTTCTTCAATAACTATCTTGTTTATGATAATAAATAGGAATATGAAAGGCATTTTCTGAGTGTTAGACTTAATTGCTGATAGTTCATGGAAGGTTTTAAAGCATTCTTATATCTATGCTGCCAATATGTAAAGCAAGCCGTGTGCCCTGTTCTAGCTACAGTTAGATCCACTTCTATATTATCATATCAAATATGATTTGCCCTTCACACGTAAATCTACATTTACTCGCTCTTTAATAATTCAACATAAAATGACCAATTGCTAACAACTTGGCTTTTCAATGTAGTTTTCTTGTAAACGTACCTGAGACACACCAGCCCTAGCCAAATGAGCTTTTTTCTGGTCACCCCAGTTACCTGTCGCTAAGGAGTACTTCAACCCATCGGTGATCGTTCTTGTCTTGATGGCTAACTCAACATTGAAATCCTGCAAACAACAATTAAACAATTTTTTTAATAATTTAATTCATTGGGATCACATAACTCACAAGTCGCTCATATGTTGAACACTGATGAATATGTTCTATGATATCTTCACTGTATTTTGTTTAACCTTCTTTCGATACAGGACTGGTACGGTGTTTAAGTAAATGAGCTACAGAGTAGGCAATAGTTTTATCTGTCTGCTTTTATCATTACAAAAGAACTTTCAACTCAAAATATTCTTTCCTGATTAGACAGTTCACAAAATGAAACCGGTGCCAAAGAATGCTTATAGTTGACAAGGGACCATTGCACGGAGTCTGAATGAAGCGATGACAGATTCAAACAGGTCGTATTGACTCCTTGTCAAAACTGAAAGACTTATGGTATAATGGTTGACAAATAAGGGGAGAGTTAATACCTCTCCTAAACATGTCACATCTATAGCTCTGCCCTATGCAAAGCTACCTAATTTACTGAAACAGGTTTTGCCCCTTTTATCCCAAAGAGGTACATTACAGAGCTCGGTCCAGTCTCCCAGTTGCAGATTTAAATCACTTTTTACTACTTCTTCTTCTTTCGAACATTAAGAAGAATTTCTCCACTTTTACCTTTCCTTTGTCGACAAACTTCTGTGCGTAGTATCGTACTTCCTTCTGAAGACCCTTGAACAGAGCTCTGAATAGAAAGGCCAGCAGAGGTCCAGCCAGGTCCAAACGTTTGTTGCCATAGTGATCCCGGTCATCGCATTCTCTCCTCCCGCAAGCTGCAAGTAACAGACGGTGGACACAGTACCTGTGTCAGAGATAAAGGTGTGACAATGTTACTCAAACTCGGCCTTTTTTTCCAACCACGTCATTGAACGATATGGGTGATGACTACATTATTTTAAACACAAGCACATACAATGGTATGCAACACTCATTCCGAGAGTATGAGCGAGTCATCTTAAAAAAATGTCATCGCTCTTTAGATCTATTCTGTGATCTACGTTAGTCTACAACTTGTCTGAAGTTTTGTTACATTTTGTTGTTAGGTTTGGAAGAAAAGAGGGAGGTAAAGAGGGGACGAGTTTGATGGGTATGATTTTAGATGCAATACTTGAAATTTTGTAGGAATAAGAGAGAAAGAGAGATGACTTCTGAGTGTTAAACTGCATATTAGCATTGACTGTTGACTATCACCAAAAACACTTTGAGCTCATAGTGACATCCAAATGTTGCGCTATGGTTGTGAGCACACTTCTAACCGTTCAAGATCAACGGAATAAACACAAACAAAAATCAATTAAATTCCTTAAGATGAACTGATTCATGTATGACGAGGAAAAGAGCAACAATACATATTTTAATTCACTAAAGACCTCAATCTATTTTGAAATTTCATCTTTGAAAGAAGAACTTTGATATTCCTCACCCCAAGAAGTAAGCTTTCTTGGTTTCACAGAAGTCACTAATTCCAACATGAGGGAGTAACTCCTTCTGTAGAATTTCACGAGCATATTTGATCCTCTTCTCTTTTGTAACACCTGGTCTAGCACCTCTTGCTCCAATGAAATTCAAAGCTACGTTCTGTTCTTGAATGACGAATGCCTCATCCAAAGATGGTTTCACCTGAGGAAAAAAGGAATATCAAAAAATATTTATAGAAAAAAAAAATTAAAGATTTATCAAGGTTGACAAATCCAAAATAGTTTATTCTGCCTCTGATTTTCTTTAATAAAATTACCAATACACAAGAGTACTTGCATATTTGAAATTTTGTTAAAAAAATGTTATAATTAGAACATTAATGAACAACCTACTTTAATGTAATTGAGTGCCTCTCTCACCCTCATCCCCATCCCACAAAAGAAAAATCCTGTAAAACTATGAAGGAAACAAAACAGGAATTACCATTTCCATCATCTCGGGATCATCAAAATCGTAGATGATATGCTCCAAGATATCTCTGTCTGCCACAAACCCGAGAGCTCTAAAGACGATCATGATTGGAATCTCCTGACGGATGTAGGGCAGGATAGCAATGATCTTCTGGCCGATGGAACTCTTCTTTGAACCCTGAAATTAATGGAGGTAGAGTACGAATTAAAGTATGATGCTGAGGACGACCTGATCTTCATTTAATCCCTGGTCTTGATTTGTTAAGTGAGCTTACTATTAGGATCACCATTTTGTTAACATACCTCCATTTATGACATTAAACTCGGTCAAATCGTGTAATGGATGCTAGCCTTTTCATGTAATTACATGGATAAAAAGTTCTTTGCTAGAATGAAATTAGACTGAACTTGCAATCACATTCCTCCAAATTCAGATATTATGTGTGTTATTCCAAATTTTTAAGGCACAACAACCACCACACTTAAAAGTACCAATACAATTTGGTGTGCTTCTTTGAAACTTGCTAGTGAATTGCCATGAATTTTAGAAGCCAAAGCAGTGACACTGGTCCACTCATTTGTTAGTCAAAAATTTCACTTTGTTACGCTTACTGATAAATCTCTCAATGAGTTGACGATACTTTGAAACATTTGCCACTTACCGATCCACCCCTGGTCATGAGATGAACCCACATGGTACTTGTCGGACGAGAGGAATTCTCCAGGCAGGAACGACACTCTGAAGTGAAGGCGTACTTGTTGCTCTTCTTTTGAAAGACGTACACCCCGTTGGTGGCCATTTTCTCTTGAGCGATGATGACCTTCTCTGATCCGTTGATGATGAAGTACCCGCCGGGATCTAAGGGACATTCTGACAATTCTGCATAAGACGATAAACAAGGCCGATACGATAAATTGACCACCAAAACCTGGAGCAAGGTTATCAGAGTCCCTCATACACATGTTACAAAGGTAAATCAGTATTTAACATGAAAAGGTACATTAATTGAATGTGCCATACCTCACTTTAAACTATATTATATATAACAAAGATGGTATTGAAATAAACATCAATATTGACAATGAACCACCATTTTAATTGATCCATGTACACACAAAGTTCAATTCCACTGTAATATTGACTTGCAAACCCTAAAGAAAGACAACAACTGTCACAAAATAGAAAACCCGAGAAAGACCCGACAATCTAGACGTCTGCAAAATGCCAGAAAGGGAAGGAACAAAGACCAAAGAGTAGCAATCTTAAAAGTTACGCAGGATTCGCTAAACGTAGAATCTCTCTGACCTGTTAAATCACGATCCGTAAGACCGTTTAGAAGGCAGTAGGTGGACCGAAGCATGATAGGGATCTTCCCGAGAAATGTCTTTTGATGTTGCGTCTCCTGCACATCCGTCCCGTCTTTAATAATGGATTTTGTGATGTCGACGTATAAGGGAGCAGAATATCTGAAATTTGTAGAGCGGACAAAGTAAGCGTTCAAATGCCGTGTTGCAATATTGAAGGTTCTGAATCATTTTTCTTCTTACTTTTTGTGTTTCATTTTTATAACATACTGTGGCTCCTGTGTACAAGAACTGCTATGCATCTTTCCACTTGTGTAGCGACCTGACAATCTGGATGTCGCATTTTGCGACGCGATACCCGATTCTCTGATATGTGGAAACAAACCGCACAGACCTGGTTCTCCACAAGATGATCGAAAAAGCAACGGAGTTGGTCTCTTGAAAATGTGCAGGTTCTTAACATCAGAGAAAGGATAAAACATGATCAACCAAGCATGATTTAAATACTTACGTCAGGTTCCTAAGGCGGGCTTCGTTTGGCATCATAGGGGATGGCGAACCATCTTTCTCCCAGTGAGTTGGTTTGGACAGGTAGATTTGCTCAAAATTTAATAGAAATCTTGTCTGTTGGGTGATCAGGAAAAACGATACTTTAGTCTCGGGCCAAGTTCCTATGTGGACAGCCTTAGCATACGGTATATATACTGCATCTCTGGAAGAAACTTTATTTGGACCAGGAGGCTACTGACCAGCGACCAGATGAAATTCCATAACCACAATCTAGCTGCAAATTTGAATTTCAACACTGGTTTTACAGCTTAATGTTTCTTTGAAATTCATTCTTGCTTTTCTTTTGAAATGTAAATCAAGTAAACAATGCTTTAACAGGCATACTGATCGAGGGTTACCTTGATTAAATTGAGAACATTGGTTAACCTAAATGAAGATAATTCTTTTTCCATATCAACTCCCAGTCATGATAATAGTCTTTTAATAATCTGCCCACACCTCAAGAAATGTACAACTACCATGTATCTAACTCCATTATTTGTCAAGCAGCCCACATTCAATATTTCATTTTCATAGAACTCACAGGAATCACAAATTTGATAGATTAGAGAGGATTACAATCATTTTGCATTTCCTCAACCAGTTCTAACTTAAGTCAAACAAGGCAGTTAAATACATTGTATTTCTCTTTATAAGTAATAATAACTGATGTACTCACAAAGAAACTGACCACAGTAACACAATACAATCATAAATTCACAATAAGGGGTGGAAAGTTTCAATATTTTCGACAAACTACAATTAATAAATCAATGTATCAGTATCGATAAATCCGCATCTAGATGTAAATTGATGTTAATGTTTTATTTTTTAGTTCCATGTTCCTTGGATCTCTAGTTACAACACAACCAGGAATATATTTTACGTTCAAATGTTTCAATAGCAGTCACAGGACCACATGTTCTTCATGATCCCCACAGATGGGTTGTATGATCAAGCTAAAGACAAGTATCATTAATAAGAAATAAACATGAGTTACAGCAGATTTTAACATAAAGAAGACAAGTTTTGTTTTTTAACTTACAGGTATTTCTTCTTCAGCCGACATATGCAGAGCCTCGGCCTGCAAGTCAATAGCCGGAGTTTCCTCAACAATCCTCTGCACAGACATTTGTATGAACTCATCAAAGGAATCTAACTGTTGTCGGACCAAACCTTTCTCATCAAAGTAGGAACTGATGACCACCCAACAGGCCTCCTGCCAGCTGTCTGCGGTGACTTCATCACTATCTGCATTAGCTTCATCACTGTCTCCATCCTCTCTGTCCTCTTCCTCCATGATTTCTGAAACAAAATATTTTCATCAAGATATTTTCATCAAGATCTCTTAACCTTCCACTATTTGGTAATTGTTTAGAGAAGCTGCCATGTCCAACATTTTATACATACACGAAAATAAGGATGAAGTAGATCAATATTGAAAATGTAATATTTTAATGACTCAGAGAGCAATGTTTTACAGTAATATTGTAGCCTAGAGTGAAAAGTTAAAGCATCCTTTACATGGCTAGGCATATAGGTGGATTTGACCACTCAATTAACAAATACCTTACTACTCTGTAATTCATTTACTGGTAGGTTGTAAGTTATAGTTTGAAAGACAGATACCGTTACTCGCTAGATGGAAATTAATGGTGTGTAAAATAACAGGGGGGCTGTGTCATTCCGCGATCTGCACTTTCCACTATAGAAAATGTGCTCTTTCCGCCATAGAAAAAATGCCAATCCGCCATGTTACCGCCATGGCGGTAAAGCACTCTTTGTATGGCGGAAAGAGCACATTATTGTGGGTGCATTGTATATGTACTGTATATCGCTTCGCTTCATTCTACCAAGGCCTGCAAAATCGGTCATTTAAATCGAATATCAGAATTGTACTTTTTAATAAACAATCAGCCTAATTTAATTCGATTTATTCAACCAACTATTATATAGGCTATTTGAAGACATTGTATCGACTCTTACGAACTTACGATTAAAACTATTCAATCAACATGTACATTAAAGACTGTGTATCAATTTCCCAATCTTGTCTAAACTACAATTCAGTCTATCCAGCGAACCGTCACATTTGAAGACGGTGTACCTATCCTTCCACGTGATTCAAAGAAAGTTTCACCAATATATTCCTGTACACCACGGTAAAATCCATTCCTACAATGTGCCTTTCCGCCATAGGTTTCGAGCCTTTCCGCCATGGCGGAAAGGATCGAAGCCTATGGGGGGAAAGGTATGGCGGTTGTACCTATGGCAGAATGGCACTAGATCCAAATAACAGTACCCTTGACACTGACAGATAGCAGTAACATTCATCCATGTTAGTTATAAAAAGTATTGCTTTGTATCTTAATTCACAATAAACTAACCAAAGGTTCATTTGCCAAGTTATGCAGGCAATATCATGCTACCTGTGGTAAGTTTTGCTGAATCGCTAAATGGATAACAGCCAATGCCTAACACTTTGTAACAGTAACGTTATTACAAAAGAACTAGGCTATTTTATTTGACCATTGCATCCACCTTTCATTTTGTGTTTACGTGGGGTGGTCCATTGTTTTTGAGATGTGACGTGAAAGCTTGACTAATATTTGAGGGGGAAAAAACTCATGCCTAATTAACTGAGCACTCGAGGTAAAAATACTGCACAACAGTAGTGAATGTGCCAAGGTTTAGGACTAACTAACATATAATTATAATTAGTAAAACTGAAAGTATGACAACAATAAGTTACATCGAATGCCATCTTTCACATCTCATCCTTACCATCCTCGGGATCTTGCATGTTGGATCAATAACTGATGCTAACAAACCAAACTGGTTATATTTAAAGGAATCTTCGACATCAGGGTTCAAAAACGAAGAAAACTTATGCAAGTTCGTATGCCGCCATTGACGTCTTTGCTTCGCTTTTCAACTCTTCTAATGCGAGTAACCAGTTAGCAAACT